>CAJNIZ010001836.1:31859-43721 GCA_905231905.1 Symbiodinium pilosum | reverse complement strand
GTACCCTAAGCCCTCAACCCTAACCCCTGAGTCCCACATGTCGTGCCTAGCCAAGCCCGCTTCGGCTGGGCAGCCTGCATCATAAGGAGTTTCTCAATACAGTGGGCCCTTCGGAACCCTAGGGATATATGTAGAGATTATGCAGGTTCCCCATTACCGGGTTGTATAGGGCTAAGCACGGTTTAGGGCTCATGGGGGTTTATTTTGAGAAGCTCAAACATGAGAAGGAGTGCTTCTTGAGTGGCTGGACCAAGATGAAATGATCAAGCCAAAGGAAGAATTTAATCTTATTCTATATTGGGGGCTATAGGATAGATAGGATGCTCCTGGAATATGAGCCATAGCTCGCCAAGACCATTGAAACGGGTATTCTGGTCGCTTATAGGTTTGTCAGTTGCAATACATGGGAATTCTACGGGAAGTATGTAGGAATGGGTCATACTATATGATATTCTCCGTTATGCCCCTCAGAATGGTAAGGCCTAGCATAAGAAAACCAAACTGGGCACCCTAAACCCTAAAAACACTAAGCCCCAAACCCAGAAAACCCCAAACTTCTGAAAGCCCTAAACCCCTAAATGCCCTAAAACCTAAACCCCAGGACTCTGAGACGCCCCATAGCAACACCGTCGCGATATGGCCAATAAACACTAGATGGGAGAAGTCCGAAAAAGAAAGAAGACTGTTTAGGGTTTAAGGTTTAGGTTAATTAGGGTTTGAGGTTGAGGGTTTAGGTCTGGGGTTCAGACCCTAAACCCTAAACCTTTACCGCGTGTCTTCATGTTGTGTACTGTTGGAGCTCCTCAATAAACAGCATCCTATAGTTGCCAACGTAAGTCGACCGGGCAGGGCCGCCGCAGGGGAACTTCAACTAAGTTACCGTCCTGGATATATGGCAGATCGTAGGGTTCCTTCCAGTGGTAACTTCGTGTACGTGCCTCAAAGCCATAAATGTATATACATATATATGTATGTGTGTATATATCTGTATCAATGAAACAACGGGCTCCCTGATCATACTAGCTTAGCTGAAGTTTCCAAACAGCAACAAAGCCGCCGAGGAAGCAATTCGTTCCAACTCCAAGGCAGGCAAAGCTGTGCCATTCATAGTGTAGATGTGATAATGTCCTCCCCTGATAATGAAACTCCACACCCACCCCCCCCCCCTCCCCCATCAGGAAAAAAACAGTGTCTTGTTTTGGTGGGTTGGTGGTTCTTACAGTGAGGGGATTAAAGGGTTTGAAAGCTTTCCTAGCAAGTCCTGCGTAATTTGTAATGCAGTTATAACTGGCAACCCTATTCTCACGAGGCTTGGGGAGTCTTTATTGGGGCTTATGAGTACAACTACACTTGGGTCACAATTACCCTGAAATAGCCCTGAGATACGGGGATCGTGATACATACAGTTTAGGGACGTTTACGGTAGCAGGTGAGCTAGGCGTAGTCATTGGTCATCCTATGTATCCGCATGTTTCGGGTACCATAGATACACTTGACATCAAACACCACAAACTCTATGTACCACTGTCAAAAGCAGTAGGTGTATCTTCTTCATCAAGCCAGCTTCTGATTCCATAGGGTTTAGGGTTTAGCGGTAAGCTGCAGACATTTTTTGGCTTGCAGATTGTGGTCTGTTGTCCTGGGAACTGTGTCCTCATCTCAGGCAGTAGCAGCCTGGGCAACAGGTATTCAACCTCACTCGATACATTATTGATAGCACATACAAGGCGGGGGCTTAGGGTTTAGAGTTTATGGGCTGTGTAGGGTTTACAGGGTTTACAGGATGTATATGGTTTATATGGCTTTTAATATATGTACATACCCAAAACCGTAAACCCATATCTGTATATGTACATATCCAACAGCATGGTCCAGCCTAAGTGAGGCGGGAATCCATGTCTCTTGCAAGGTGTGTATGACTAAAGCAGAGAAGTCTTCGTTACATGGGTCCCATACATAGAGGGCCAACAAAAAGGACCCCAATACATTTGAATATTGTGGAATGCCCCCATGGACAAGAAGAATCCATTTCAGGCGCTCTGGTTTACAACCCTGAGCCCTAAACCCTCAAACCGAAACCCTAAACCCCAAACCCGGAAACTCTAAACCCTTTACCTGCCCTAAACCCTAAACCTCATTTCAAGGCCACCTCCAGGTTTTGGTAGATGGCTTGGGAGCCCCGATACAAAGGGCTTAGGGTTTAGGGTTTGGGGGGACGAGGCTTCTGTAGTTCAAACCTGTTTCAGGGGGCATCATGTCGAAGGTGGCAATCTATGTAAAACATTTTTTGACCAGTTGCTAAAGTGGAGAGAGATGACGAGAATAGGTTTGCAATATCGGAGTGTGCAGAAAAGGGATCCCTCCACATGCCCCGTAAGAATATAGCAGTCATTCTCGTGGGGCCCGGGGTCTAGTCGAACGTGCTCCTGCCAAAGAACTGCCGGACTGCCAAATCCTGTGACAAGTAGGCATATGAGCTATATGGTCTAAACTCCCCGTATCCCCCTATCACCCCAATACTACTGACTACTCCCCTATACAATCCCCTCTATAACCCCGACTATAGCTCATATGCCCCCTTGCGCAAAATTCCCTTTTTGGGGGGTGGCTGGCAGAAGGCATGTTGCTTCCTGCACATCTTTGATCACAGTTCTTCCCTGCTTGTTCCAAAAAAACGAGGATTCGCGCATCAGTTGCTCCTGAAACCGCGGTGACTAATATGAACATATTTGGCATACGCATGCCAAAGTGGGAACGGCCGCTGATGTGCCCAAAAATCCTACCTGCGCTCCGTCATGGATGGCTGCTGGTTAAGAATTGTCCTTGGGGGCCTACTCAGATCACGAACCCCACAAAACCGACTACTCAATATAGCGCCCGAAAGCTTATCATATAGTTTCTTGGGTTCCTTGCGCAGGGTGCTAGCCAGTGGCGTCACTGCGTGGGCTCATCCGGAAAATTCCCAACTCCCAGTACAGGCAGATGATCCCACGAGCCCACTTGGAGGGTCAGGGGCAGTGAGTGAGTAGGTTACTATGGGGATAACTGGGATGACTACAGGGCAAACACAGGGTTATCATCCAAGCAGTATGCTTTATTGATGTGTTGCATAGCGAGCGTCAGTCGAGGTCTCGCCCACTTCTGCTAGCTCCTCCACCTGCTCCGCAAAACACTGGGTTGGCCCCTAAAACGCTGTGAAAAATGTTTGTCTGTAGAACAGCACTTGAAACTCAGGGTGACATAGTCTAGGCTGGTGTTTCTCGCAACGCAGGAGCAAGGACAGGAGACCAGACTAACTAAGAATCATAATTCTGGTCCTGATCTTGAGTAAGTCCTCAAATTGCAAATGAAAAGTCTGATCACAATTGTTGAGAGGGCTTCAAGCCATGATCATGTGGATATCTTGTTTCAGGTACGGGGCATGCAAGTGCGTGACAATCTTGGTTTTGGCACTAGCTGAGCCTGCTTGCAACTTGAACAAACTACTGCACTGTCCATCAGGACCTGCGTTCAAAAAATAATCCTTTCCCTAAAACCACGTACACCCGCACACCCCCGGGTCTTAAATATCTCATATTGGAGATACACTTAACATTACTGGCTGCGAAGGGATTAATCGCCGAAATTGCCCCTTGACTGGCGTCAAACCTTTGCATAAGTAATCCAAAAACTTCTGGTGACGCTTCGGAAACTAAATGCGGACAGATCCGAGTACAACACTGCATTTGCCCGCCTCATCCACCACGGCCTCTGGCATCGGCGCATCTTCCACCTGAATAGCTCTGCAACAAGATGCCACTCTCTCCCGACCACACACAAAGGCAGTACAGAAAGAACTTGTGACGCATTTTTGGCTGCTTCCAACTGTAGCCTTTGGTGCTTCATACTATTCCCAGGGATGCCTCGGACGTGCGACAAGTACTTCGTACAGTGGCACACCTCCGATCCCGTCAGCGCACTTCGTCATCCCAATCTCAAAGCACAAACAACTTCAACCTGACATCGCATCCGTTAACCCTGCCTCTTCCCGTTTTCTCTTCTTGGACTCCCCCTCCGCTGCAGCGTCCTCATCGGCTGGCTCCATCTCCTGGTCCTGCCATCGGGTTGCGAGGTCTAACGGGAGTTGGGGTGATTGTGGGGTCGGGTTTCAGGTTAGGGCCTCAGTGGCTTAGGGGTTTGGGGGTTTGAGTGTCCAAGATTTGGGCATAGACTGGTTTGGGGATTGATGATTCAGAGTTGCAGGGGTTCCATGTTTCCTGGAACCAGAATGGGCCATGTCACGTTGCATGATCTCCACCATAGCAGGATATGTTTGTGCTTTTGAGTTCCCCTTGTCGCATTCCAAGCAAGCCGCCAAAGCCCAGAAGTCATGTCGCTTAAGCCTTTGTCACGTGAACGCTTTGGCTTGTTGCTCACGAAAACATACATCAGCGTAGCCTCCAATAGTTAGGTGGGCAACCCATGAACCGTAAATCGTGTGGGACGGGCTTACTTTTGTACAGCAAATGTTGCTGCGGGCCATGCTCCGCGTGCCCAAAGGTCTTCTGACTAGTGCTTTAGGGGGGGTGGGAGAGGGAATAGACATATCATTATTACAAGAGGCTATGTGAGCTATAGTCTAAACTCCTAGTATCCCCCTTAATAACCAATACTAGTCCCTCCCTATAATAATCCTACATAACCCCCTTTAAGGAATCTAGACTATAGCTCATACAGTGAGTGTGATTCCAGGGATCCACTTCCCAGCTCTGCCCTAAGCACTCGTTATTATCAGCCGAAACACGCAGTCAGACCTACTACTTGGAGGGTCAGGGGGACTTAGTAAGTGGCTTAATAACCCCTATAACCCATATAGTAACCCTAATTATCCCCATTATCAACCCACTTACTAAGTCCCCCTGACCCTCCAAGTAAGCCCTACCTCCTGCCCCATTTGCCTACAGCTTTGTGGGTTCTACCTGGTAACCGGGGGGTTAAGAGTACTGAACAACATGGGGTGCGAGTGGGGGTTCGGGCAAACCCTGACCCGAGGTTGATTCCGTCCTCTGCTGCCCCTGACTTTGCAGCTCCATCAGCTGCAGCCTCTGTAGCAGAGTATCCAGCATTTATGCAGCGCAAGCGCGGATTTGGGAGACTACTGGGTTGCTGTTAAGGAACTTAAAATTTAATTACCATATTCTGGCTATATCGTAGATCATAGGTTTGAAGCTCCTTGACAGCAACCCAGACCATCTCAGGTACTAAAGACTCAGACTCGGGTTTGAAATTGGGCTTCGCAAAGCCTCCACATGGCGAGTATACTGTGCTCTATACCCATCGCGTGCCCAAGCTCACCAGCAGGTGAGCAAGCTTGCCTTGCTGGACTCCTTGAACTCACCGGGTTTCATGCCAGAATCTGTTTAAAATCCGAGAAAAGGTCAGTTTCCATTCGGGTGCTGGTCAAGACAGCCAGAGTCTAGAATCAATGTAGAACTACAAATGCAAAAACACTGAATGGTAAGAAAACAATGGCAAGTTCCTAGCGTCCTTTTGCGAACCAGCAATGAATGAGCTCTCTGACGTTGCGCTGCCCCCAGAAGTCCATAACTGTAGGGGCCTCAATAACTACCAATATCACTAGAGGCCTGTGTGAGATGCCCAAGAAGCACATACAAGGAATCTAGGACTATGACACTTTCCTTTTAAGCTTCCACATTACTCCACCCAGGCCTCGTCCTGATCTGGCGGAGCTGTGAAGAGAACATCCACCGCCTACAACTGTACATATACAATATATGTATATGCACACGTGTATGCACAGCTGTATGTATTCATGGCTTCGTGTAGGCTCGTATGTGTGCGTCTGTATGTATGTATGTATGTATGTATGTATGTTGGTTGGTTGGTTGGTTGGTTGGTTGGTTGGTTGGTTGGTTGGTTGGTTGGTTGGTTGGTTGGTTGGTTGGTGGGTCGGTTGGTTGGTACACAGAGCGTGATTTGAATCTCACGCGAAGTTCTGGCCCAGAGGGAATCCCTGAACCACCGGTCAGCCATGTGGGTTCTAGCATTCAAGAGTATAGTCCCCCCTTGAGTAGATAGAATATGGGGCATATGGGGATCCTATTATAATAAGACCCAAAGCCATATTCTATCTACTTAAGGAGGACTATACATCCTTGTTGTATGACTTGCAGTCCAGCAGTTGAACGTGTGGGACATTGCCTCTTCGTCCTCCTCATCATCATCCGCGCCTTGGCTAACTCCCCCAATAAACTCACAGACTTCAAAGTCAACTGCTACTAGTGTTAAGCAATGGTGTATATTTATTTTCTTCTATCATCAGATATACATATATGAGCACTCAAGACAGTGATTCGCCCTTCAAAAAAGGCTAAAGGCCAGTACCTTCGCCAGCTGGTGTGGCTTCGGCACCCTCCTTTGACGTAAGGCATCAAAGATCAGGGTTTAGGGTGTTGGGCATCCGGGGGCCACAGGCAAGAAACAGCTTCCACGATCTGTGTCTATGACAAGGTTCAAACTCAAAAGATGCGAGTTCAGATCTGTGTTCTTGGGTGGGGGTCACTGAGGACACCTCCGATAGTTTCCCAAAACAGGGGAACCCAAAAGAGACCCTGAAATATTATAATTCGTATTATCATAGGTACCCCCCAAAGAGTACCCCAGACTTTGGGAAACCCCAGTACGATGACCAGACTGGACTGTGATGGAGGTCGGCCTTCACTGACGTGTTGCTGCCGGCGACGCAATGAAACTGTAGGTACGGCTCGCGTTCGTCTAGTGTGACAAATGCGTGGGGCTTGCCCTAGATTACTCTTCCCAAACCGGATGAAAACGATGTAGGGACTCGTATTGAAATATAAGCCCCGATGGGATACGATTTAAATTTGTGTAAAGTTTAATACCACCACTTCCCATGTATCTGATGCTTGTTCGCATGCGAATGATCTGCGACTATGTACACTGTGGTCACCCTATTAGCTCAGGTTCGAGATCTCGCATCCCTGCCATCGATTGCAGATTGATTTTTGGCAAATGATTTCATCAGCTTGAGTGTGGGAGTTAACTGGTACACGGACTTGAATACCGCCACTTTGTGGGACCCTGGAGTCAGGCAATATACAGCTGTCCCTGCGCACGCCCACTATAAGCCCATAGCAAGCCTTCGCAAGGAGGAACTCATAAGTAACCCCAGGGTCCCACGAAGCACAGCACATCAGCAATAGTCTGAGCTCCTAATATCTCCCTTTATACCCTTATGATACTCCCCTATATAACCCTCTTGTTTAGACCCTCAACCCTAAACCCTTTCTAATCCCCTGCATATCCCACTTTAAGGAGTTTAGACAACAGCTCACATGAGCGCGTCCTCTGCAGAAGCCGGCTTGGCCTGCGTGGTGTCAAATAGCAGTTTATAGGGGATTAAATGGGGTTTAGGGCCTAGACTCTTCAAAGGGGATTATTCAGGGTTTGGGGTTTAGGGTCTAAATTCCTTAAAGGAGGTTATATGGGGAATTATATAGGGTTTAGGGCTGGGGGTTTTCTGGCCTCTTTAGCCCCCCCCCACCCACCCAAACGGGCATTAACGTTATCAAGATTATGGGTATGTGGGAGGTCTAGGTAATGGAAGAGTGCACCAGTTTAAAGAATCGATTATTTGCTGACTAGAAGCCTGTCCCAACAAAATGTTAGCATTACAAACCTTCACAAAGGCCAAGGGCTTACACAAGGTCGGCAAGGCACGCAGTCCCGGTCCATGGGTACGTCTACCCCATGTGCCTTCTTCAATTTTCATACTTAACAGTTTAGGAACTCCTACCACGGGTGCAGTTTCACCTCGTTGTTGCCAAGCAAGAGGCATCTCTGGGACTTCAATGGCTTCTGGCAAGCTAAAATTGGAAAAGTTCAAGGAGCCACATGACATTCCCTAGCAGAATCCACGCTGGGTCAACCCGCACACCCTTGCCCCACCCCCATACAGGCCTCAGCGGCCTCCTCTGATTTTTGGAGGCTTGCTTTGCCCTCCTTCCAGAACCTGGCAGCTGCTAAGTGGGTTCTATTTCATATTTGCAGGAATCAAGGGCTACCGTCTGAAGGTTGTTTTAAAGCTTAGGGTGTAGTAGCCCATGTATAGCCATGGGTCACAGCGTCTCAGGGGCTAAGGGAAACCCAAGGATTTAGATGTCAACAGGGCGAAGTGCGGAAAGTGCACGAAGTGCGGCGCATCTCTTGAAAAGTAGCTGCTTTTCTAGCAGGGGCCATCTGTGGAATTGGTCTTCCTGAAGTGCTTGGCAGTGACTGCTCGGCGAGGTCGCAACAGGAAATAAGGCAGTGTTTGTGGGCAAAACAATACTAAAGTATATAAAGGATTATAAAGGTTTCAATTTTCTCTTCCGTTCCCACACCCTAAATCCTAAGTAGTACTGTAATGACTGCCAGCGCTGTGGAGCTGGGCATCCAAACAAGCCTCTGGGAAGAACCCTTGATATCGGAGCTCATGCTTTGGAAAACACGGGACCGTCTAAACTTCCGCAAGTGCTGCTTCAATTTCTCATAGAAGGGCCCCATTAATTAAGCCAGACTATTTGGGAGGCATATCTTTTCTAGAAGCCTCATATGTCATCGAACCCCGATGCGAGGACCTCTCTCCAGCCAGAAGCTTCGTCCGCCGGTCCTGGTCGGCAAAAAACTACCCACAAAATGCGTGGACAACAGAATGCAAGCTTCCAAGAAATCACGTAAGAATAACATAGTTAAAGGCAAATCGACGGCATCAGGGCTTCCAATCACATACAAACGAGTGAGTGTCCTGCAAGAAGGCTTCGTTTCCAACTTCGCAGTACACCAGGTATTTCCTTGAAAGCAGTACAGTCTTGTGGGCCCGGCAGTTTGGCACACTTTCCGGCTGGGGGTTAGGCAAGGTTTAGGATTCGTTGGCTGCAGCTCATGGTCTAATGTCATGGATGCTCATAGCAACGCCCTCTATACTACCCCCAAGGTTTTTGCCTGGACTAGGTTTATCTAGGCTTGTCGAAGGTTAGTTAAGCAAACCTTAGGGAGGCTGGTATAAGGAGGTTGTTAGGAGAACCCGTGATGCTAGACTGCTTATCACCACGACCATTTGGTGCGAAGTACAGCCTGGAGCTTCCAACTACGAGAACTTCTCCTTTCAGGAAGGGCTGCACCTAACAGCCAGCTGTTGAACTTTGCTTGAATGGGTTTTGTTAAGGAACTTAAATTACGTTACGAGAATAAGAGAACCATATTTTGCTACTATATGCGTCCATAATATGATAATTAACTTAATTCAAGTTCCTTAACAGCAACCCAGAGGACTGCATTGATCAACCAAGCGGCCCTATGCCCAAGGTAGTGCCGTCTCGGATGGGCACTGGCCCATCTTGGTGCCGAATCTTCCTGAGTGTCAGGCACGCTCAGGATCTTAATGCAGACTCCGTCCTGGAAGCCAACCCTGTTTGAGTCGCGTCACGCAGGCCTGATACGGTACTACACCCTACCCTCAGCACTTCAGGGATTCGTACAAAACGCTCTTGGGGACTGCTACAAAATTACTAAAGCCTTTGCTTTAAACCGCCCGGCGTCCAACAGAGCATGACCTTATGTAGGCCCCTGGTGTATATGGTAGTTTCCCAAAATAAGGGAACCCCAATATAGACCCCCAAAATACTATAGGCCTTATTATGGGGACCCCCAAAATGGTACCCCTAATTTTGGGAAACCCCTTAAACCCTATAATCCCCTATATAATCCCAGTTTCCATTTCATTTTCCATTTTCTTTTCCATTTGATTCTCCATTATTGGGGTACCCCTAATTTTGGGAAACCCTAAGCCCTATAAACCCCCCATATAATCCCTATATTCCCCTATATAACCCCTATAAACACCCTTTAAACGGTACCCCTAATTTTGGGAAACCCTAAACCCTAAATCCTAAACCCTATATATCCCTATAGAACCCCTATATAACCTTATATAACCCCTAATTTTGGGAAACCCCCCATATAAGGTTCCAACAACATGGATCCCAAGGAGCTCGAACCTCATCTTCTAAGCCCTCATCCTAATGGGTTTAAAGCGGTTTAGGGTTTAGGGTTTAGGGGTTTAGGGTTTAGGGGTTTAGGGGTTTAGGGTTTAGGGGTTTAGGGGTTTAGGGTTTAGGGGTTTAGGGTTTAAGGTATAGGGTGTAACCCTTAACCCTAAGACTGAACCCACCCACCCCCTGATACTAAAATCTTCCCCCTGAGCCAGGATGCTGCCCATCCACAAGGGTGCCAATTTGCGACTCCAGGGCCATGACGTAGAAATCATTGCCTTACTCGGAGGGTCAGGGAGATTTAGCATAGGGTTCAGGGTTTAGGGTATAAGGGTCAGGGAGATTTAGTATAGGGTTCAGGGTTTAGGGTATATTTATAATAACCTTTGTATTGAATGCTATGTACTAACCCTGTTATCCCCATCATCAAAGTACTTACTGCGTCCCCCCACAGGCTGCTTTCTCGCTATCTTGTTTCAAGTCTACTTGTCCAGGAGCAAGTACTTTGAGGGCTGCCGACAACAGAAGTTTCAACCAGCCAGTGCTGTCAACATGAGTTTTGGCTGCTCTCAGAGTGGGAAAGGCCATGGCAACATCAACCAGGAACAAACACTCAGTACTGTACAAGTTTAAGAAGCTTGCAGTGCAGCAAGCAAAAAGGCGAATGTCTTTCCAGACTCACATTCTTCAAGTTCGCTGGAATTTGTGAAAGGCTTCGGGCATGTGGCAGTAGTGGAGAAGAGAGAGGGCTCCGAAAAACAGGAGCCCGTCTTGGGAGTCCCGATCATAAGGCCGACGATATTTTGGGGTGTATAGTATTATATAGTTCACTTACGAAACTCCCACAGCCCTTTTGCCTAAACTATGTTGATCCTTTGCTGCCAGAGCGCCCATCCTATGCAGCCGGCAGTGCTGATCCTGGCAAGGTGTTTTGGGTGGAATCCCTCAACCCTAACTAAACCCTACTGTAGCACTTGCAGGGACTATATGGAGGTATTCTGGGTTTACATGGCTTTATGGCCATTATGAGTCTACAGGGGCTATGTCGGAAGATGATGTCTTTTTTCTGGGTTATACAGGGATATTGCTGGCTCATAGGGGTGATACAGGAATATCACGGGGCTTTAATGGGAAGTAGGCGCAGTAGCAGCAAAGGTGCAAACATCCCTAGACACAAATGCCATGCAAGCGGATTACAGCTCTGGCTCCTTGATTTGGATACTGCAGCTTTATATGCCTCCTTGGGCTTCACAAACATAAACCGCCGACCCTGGCTTGCCTGTACATCGCCGTAGAGCTT
Organism: Symbiodinium pilosum; assembly: GCA_905231905.1. Classification (NCBI taxonomy): domain Eukaryota; class Dinophyceae; order Suessiales; family Symbiodiniaceae; genus Symbiodinium; species Symbiodinium pilosum. Next base: position 32,369 of record CAJNIZ010001836.1, on the reverse strand, counting down.
GGAAGCTTCCTTGACACCTCGGCTTCTGGCCAGGTCAAGGGCGCCAACATCACGCAAACGGCTGCACCTGCCTTGGCCTGTTTGAATCCAGAGCCCCCTGGCAGTCTGAGCATTAACTGGATCCGCCTGAGGCTGTTTTGGCCAAAAGTCCCGGCATCATGACCTGCCTCACGTTGTTGCGCGCCAGAGCGGCCGTTGTCGCACCCAAAAGCCACAAGCATCATGAGCATCGGCTGGACTTGCCTCACGCTGTCTCGGCAGCATCATGAGCATCAGCTAGACCTGCCAAAGCCGCCAGCATCATGAGCATCAGCTGGACCCCAAAGCAGCCAGCATTATGAGCATCAGCAGGACCATTCAGGCGGTCGCGCCCCGAAGCCGCCAGCATAATGAGCATCAGCTGGACCTGCCTCAGGCTCTCGCACCCCCAAGCCGCCAGAATCATGAGCATCAGCTGGACCTGCCTTACGCTGTCGCACCCCAATCCCACCAGCATCATGAGCATCAGCT
>CAJNIZ010001836.1:8409-25873 GCA_905231905.1 Symbiodinium pilosum | reverse complement strand
TACTGGATCTCACCTTGGGCTCCTCGGCCGAAACATGAACTAATCAAAAAAACAAAAAAAACGCGGATGATAAAATACGTCCGTCACACGCTATTTTTTGCGTCATAGAGTAGACACAATGTGCCACGCTGGCTAGCATTTCAGAAGATACTGGCCGGGTCTTGATCAGAAAGCGTCAAAAATCCTCGACGAAACGATGCACATCGTTTCGTCGTAAAATCAACTTTGGAATGACAACAAGTGCCTATGAACAAAAAAAACCGTGCCAATTTCAAAAATGCTCCGAAGTGCTGCGCTGGCCAATGATTTCAAGCACCGCCACGGACACGAAATTGCAACAGAATCCCTGGACGTCCACTCAGAACCCCCAAAACTGTCCCTGGAAGTGAACCCGTCTGCAAGGTTTAGGGTTTAGGGACTATGGTTTAGGATTTAGGGCTTGGGATTTAAGGTTCAGGGTTTAAGGTCCAGGGATTAGGGTTTAGGATTTAGGGTTTAGGGGGTGAAGGTTTTGGAGTGTAGGGTTTCAGAGTTTAGGGTTTGCTTTTCCCGAAACTCACATTTAAGAGATTTTTGGTTTGGGGCTTAGGCATTTAGAGTCTAGGGGCTACTTTAGCAAGCGTTGCCCCTTGTACATTGGGGCTTCAGAATTGCAAAACGGAAGGGTCTGTTGGATCCAGGCTTGGGTGCCAAGGCCATGGAAGAAGGCATGGTCGAACCCTGAGTAGATTTCGCACAGTTTTTGAAGGCGAGGGAAATTCCCGCTCGCGTTTCATACCTTACTCGTGGCCCTGTATGGAAGGATGGAGCGGAATCTAAGGATGATTGCTGCGAATCCGGGATCTCTGTTAAATCAACCGCCGGCAGCTCCTTGCCCAATGTCAAATCACGCCACACGCACTGAATGCTGCAGTCACAGACACTGTACTTGGAGGGTCAGGGAAACATAGTAAGTAGGTTACTAACCCCTATAACCCATATAGTAATCATCCCCATTTATTAGCCCACTTACTAAGTCCCCCCGACCCTCCAAGTAGCTCTAGCCTACCTGCCTAACCCACACGGCGCACTAATCCTGCGGTACTGTGGGCTCACCATCCTCAGAACCTTACTGGTTCTCAGTAGGGAATATGGGAGTATAATCCCTATAGAACCCCTATCTATACAATATACATATTCCCTACTAAGAACCAATAAGAAACAGCAATACAACATTGAGCCCACACTGCCCCGCCCAGAGAATGATTATGAACGCTAATCCGCTAAGGCCCTTGACCATGAGACCCTTATAGTCTCCCTTAAGTAGCTAGAAAAAGAGGTTTAGGAGGATCTTATTATAACATAACCAAAGCCATATTCTATCTGCTTAAGGGGGACTCTAACCATGTTCTGTTGCTTGTCCCAGCCTTCCAAGCAAATCACGATTTCTGGGAAGTACCATCAACGTCACCACGAACAGGGTCTAATAAACGATCTGATACTGCAACCCTACAGACGATGAAACGCTCTGATTGGGGGAACTGTAGTTTTTCCAGACTTCGCCCTAGATTCCCAGATTTATAAGGTTACATGAGGGACATATAGGGATCATATGAGGATTATGGAAAACAAAATGAAAACTACTAGTTAGGGTTAGGGCTTGAGTCTTAGCCCTAAGCCATGTCGTGAGCAAAGATCCCAGTGCCTCGCCATCACCGCCTTCAGGCCGTGATGTAACCTGCTGAATATCGTGCGGCTTTGGAAGCGGCATAAGGAACAACAAGTATGTGACCCAAAACACAAACTTTATACCAGGAGTTCCAGAAGTCAAGGGGTTTCAGAAATTCCAGACAGTCCGATACCAAGTTTGCATCTGCTTCGGTTGGAATGATGCGGAGGCGGTGCATCTCCCTAAGCCCTAAACCCCATGAGTTCATGGGTTCCCCCTGCCCGGAGAATATGTTTTCCCCTGCTCCCTGGAAGTAACGAAGCAGGGAAAACCGATGTGCGCGGTTGGGGATTGGCGTTTCGCGCCTATGACGTATTGCCCCCTATACTACCCACCCTCGGAGAGAGCCCCATTTAAGGGGGGAACCTTGGGGGAAGGTAGATAAGGGGTTAACTAATAACGTGAGGGCAGGTTCCGGAGAGAAGCCAATTTTTACCCGACATATGCCGACAGCCATCCGCTTCAACTTATTAGGGGATCTGGGCTTCATCTGCAACTTTTCTCGAGACAATGACTCATATATATATATACATATACATATATATATATAATGTATACATATATACATATATAGATATTCCTCATAGAATTTCAGAATAACAGAAATGCAAGTGTCGTATTCAACAATGACCCAATCAAGGGGAGGCCTGACAAATTAGGAGAACGCTGCAGTGGTACCAGAATGCTTCTGACCAAAAAAAGCTCCAATCAGCCAAGCACCTGGTCTTGGGGTATGTGCAGTCTAGGGCTTGGGGTTTAGGGTTTAAGGCTTAGGGTTTAGGTAACCCCCTCCTATCATGATACTTCTGTTGACCACACGAGTGAGGGGAAGACAGAAGCAACTCTTTCGCCAAGCTGCACAAATTCACTGAGACCACGAACGCCACTTTTCGCGGCTTCCTTGCACATGGAACAAGTTGACTCATATGAATTGATGCAACAGAACCTTCAACAGGTTGCCAGCTGCACATGCGCTTATCTAGGCCTCTTTCGGAAATTCAAGCACTCGGAAAGGGAATCTGAACTGACAACACACGCAATCTGTCATTTCGGTTGCACACATGGCCCGCCTATAAGCAAAAGCCATCCCAACATGACGTCAGCAAAAGGGCACGCCATCGGTCAAGAGATAACTTCGAATCCATCGCGGACGAAAAGCTTCAAGCTCATATCGAAATACGCACTTGATATTTGGTCTATTTTGGCTCATAGGATTTTGACCCATCGACCCCGTGCAAAGCTCAGAACAACAATGAGGTTTTCTGGCAACAGCAAACCCCGTGTTTCCAAGGCTCTGATCCAGTTTCTGTACGTTTCTTCTCCAGAAGCTGCGCACTCCAGTGCTTCTGCACCTGCACGCGGATCGAAGAATAACCACAATGCGCAGAGCGAGGTGACAATGCTTCTTTCCCTGACGTGCCAAATTCATACATGACACGACGGAGCGGGAGAGGTAGACCGTGATGTATACTGCTATGGTCACACAACTCATGTAGACAGGTTCTTGGCTTGTGCAAATTTTGCCATCAGTACTAATCTGCAAGTTTGGACCAAGAACTCTCCATTCGGCATATCCGCTAATTACAAAGAAAACAGAATTCTGACAGCCAATTTCACCCTTGGTCTCAAGAGGCTTTAAGTCTATTCATATCCAATTCCACTGCAGAAGGACTGCCATCATTCCTCCCCCGGCCTGCCTTCTCAAATCAGATCCCCACGACAGAGCGATTCCTACCGCCTTCCAAAAAAAGACCTGCATTCTCATGATTCATACGCGGTCTAGGCTACATCCACAGAGAAATCATGATGTTGAGAAGCCTTCAAGTGGGGATTGAACAAAACAACCTCCTGAACCCTCAACCCTAAGCCATAAACCTCTGTTGGGACCCCTATATCTGCCTGGCGAGTGTAATTAATGCAAGATTTACCCATACCACTCTGAGGTACAAAGTACTCTAACTATACAAGGGCTCTAGAACCACGTCACTGGCATGTCTCCTGATAATGCCACTGTATTAACCCAGCTTTGATTTCAGTATCTAAAATTCCTTTGATTCTTCATTATTTGGGGTAATATCCCTGAGCCCTGAACGCCAAATAGCCGTCTAATTTGCTTTTGCAATCCCCCATATATTCGGTAAACCCAGCTAATTCCTAGTACACTTTGACATAAGCCCCTGGTTTTGGTAAACTCTCAGCTCAGCCCAACCTTTTCCGCAGCTTTTGGTCCTAGCCTGGGCGTGGTGTTGCTACAGTGAAGGACGGACATCTTGCACCACCGAGACCCAGTTTTGAACCCACTTGGCACTAACCCTAAACCCTAAACACTTTGCGCGCTAAAGTCTAGGAGTAGCCCCTGCTTTGAGTGATTCGCATGCATAGGGCGCGGTCCGAAAACTTTGTAACTCATATTGCAATCCATCATGGGGTATAAGATTCATGTTTGTGAACGCAATTTGCTATGCCAACTTCTGGTAACGCCGATGCCAACCAAAGTCTGGTATTGATGCTTCGAGCATACAGGAGACTTGAGGAAATTAGCCTTTGTCTAGCTCATGGAGCTTAAGCTAATCAACAGTGGGCTGGGGGGGGGGGGTCTTCTAAACTCAGTTCTAGTTAGAGTGAATGTGCACGGGTGCCTCAGACCGAAAAGCAACCCTAAACCCTCAACCCTTGATCTCAGAACCTAACACAGAGCGTTTAGGGTTTAGGGCTTTGAGGTTTGTTTGAGGTACCGTACAACATACTTACTCAAGGAACCTAGAACCATAATATTGCTCGTAAGTTTGGCCCTTACCTCACAATCCCTATGAACCCCATCTAGACCCGGGTCTCCTTTCCCTTTTGATTCTCTACTAATGTAACCCTAAACTCCAGACATTGCTGCACAACCTCCCTGTATAAGCTCCCAATGTTGGTGATAACTTAGGCCCCTATAATATTTGTAGTTGGTAGCCTGAACTCCTCCCCTTGCTTTCACGGAACCTGCGTAAGTTGCACCATTTGGCTTTCAGGGTTCAGGGGGGGGTATTTATTTAGGACTCCAAGCCATCCCAAACCTAAGCGTACAAACCCTGAGGGTTAGGAGTTTGGGGCTGTCTAAAGACGGGTTGCACCATGACGATGCGCTGCTCCACCGCAGACTTCGCCTTCCACGGCATATATGGAAAGTTTATCTAACTTACCCCATATAGCCCCCAAAGCTAAACCCATACATCCCTAAGGTTTCTAAGAGCTCCAATTTCAAAAGATTCCCATGGTTGGGAGATTTTAGGTTGATTGCTGATACCTTGGGACCATTGGAGGCGATGAAGTGTAGGCTTCCGGCTTCAGGGTTTGCAGGGCATGCAACTGCGAGTTGAGTAGTCTTTTTTTGGTGGTTGAACATAGTAAGATAATATTCTATATATATATATACTTATAATAAGCCCAAAAGGAGGACATAATCTTACTCTATATAGGGTACCATAGTATTCTCAAATAAAATACTACACAGTTGAGGGCTTAGGGTTCAGGGTGAAAAAAACATGCGTTTGAGAAGGGTTACACTTCCAAATGTTCGGCCACCGCCTGCGCAATCTGCGCGCGTGTGCCCTGCAACACCAGCCGTCGTAGCTGCGCTCCTTCAGAAGTCCTTAGTAGCAAGCTCAGGATGTAGTTCCCCTCAAGTAGATAGAATAGGGTTTTGGGTATATTAAAATAGGACCCCTATGTATATATATATATATGTATATATATGTCTCCCATATTCTATCTACTTAAGGGGACTATAGGTCTAGGGCTTCATGGGATTGGGCAGCGCATTGCAAAATGGAGTCGTTCAGATGGATGAAGACATAATGGTATATAGGGGTTACCCTGTCCTAAGCACTTTGTATGGATGAATTGGGCTTCCATGCTAGTTCGGTGGAAGCTGCTCAAGTACTTATGTGATGAGTGCTACGCTCCCAAGAACCCTCAGCATGATAGCATCCCTCCTGGAGGATTAACTCAAATTACAAGGGATGCTGTGGCGCTATATAGGAATTCTATTCAGGCATATAGGGTTTAGGGAAACTGCAAAATAACTTTAACTGATACTTGCAACCCAACTAAAATTGTTTTAAGGGGACCCAGGGGGCTCGTACTTGTGATTATAACTGCTGCAATGAGCGCTATAGTATACCAGGTCCCTAGAAGGGGAGCACCGCAGGCGCTATGTAGCAACATTTAGGGCAGTAATGTTGCACTGGCTCTGGTGAAGCGACCTTGAATATTGTGTTTTGGCCGCCACTTATTCAATTTCAGGCCATCGTTGGGAAGACCTTGAATAATACGTTCAGGTTTTGGGGCCTGAAAATACAGGACCGAATCCAGACCATCCCCTTTAGAGTAATCCCCAAGTCCTCCCGGGGCTCTGGGTACCGCAGGAGCCGTTTTTTGAGGACGCTATTATTTGCTTGTCTTGTTTCTGGACCCCCTCTGGTTGGCTGGGGGGATAAAGTTTGATGGAGGTGGAACATTACTGCCCTAAGAACCGGGGCCCAACGGAAAATGAAATGGAAACTAGAGGTCTGTAGGGGCATGTGGGGGGTGGATAGTAGGACTCTAGACCCTACACCCTAAACCCAGGCTGTCAAACTATTGTCCCTTTGGCTCTGTATTCTGATACGGGTCCGAGTCTGAAGTCTAGCCCCACAGCGGACCGCGGAGTTAACATGAAGAGGGCCCATACAGCCCTTGCGCTTCGCGATTCATATGTGGTGTATATCGAAATGATCTAGAATGGTACCAAGGAAATCTCCAAGTGGGCAGTTATCCCCTTTACCAAAGAAGTAAATCGACCACAATAAGCCCCATCACCATTGTACGAGCATTGTATAAGTCTTATAGGGGGGGTACACCCATCTGGCAATTCACCTGGGGCTGTCCCTGATAGCGCAGGAGACACACGGAGTAAGTGCAGGGGTTCACAACATTGTGGATGTCTTCCTGTGCGTAGTTCTGGTCTCTCTTCGGCGGATACTACAAATCCTGCATGACCTAAATAGCTTAAACCCCTTAAGCCCAAACCTTGGGAAGTATGGAACTATAGCATGCTAAGGTCATGCAGATTTTCTTACTGGTTGTTAGTAGGGAACATTGGAATATAATCCCTATTCCCAAATAAGAACCAGTAAGTTTGAGTATCTATGTATATATATATATGCACACCCTATAATCCCTATGTAACCAATTACGAGTATAATAGTTTCCATTTTCTTTTCCAATATCCCTATGTAAACCCCAATCTATAAGCTTGTGCTCCCTGAGCCCGGCTCTTCGCATCCAGAGACGTCGACTTGACGCCTGACTCGAGTAGTTTAAGATGTGCCGAACTTGTGTCCCGACAATCAGGACTATCCCGTATGGTGGGGTATATATTGGGGTCCGCCTATGACGGAAGCTACCATTTTGTGGGTGCTTCCCGCATGCTGCCATATATGACCGCGTGCAGAGGTGGAACCTGAAAGGTTGCAAACCAAACATGGGGTCTAGGGTTTAGGGATTTCCGCCGCCTGTGGCTTGCTCGATCTCCTTGATGCCCTTACCACCTCAGTTCCGCAAAAGCCATGGAAGCGAGAGTCACAGGATTGAGGAACTACATGTAGGGCCATAGGGCTTGCAGAGCCACGCCAGTCTTGAGAAACCAAATTTTCTCTATCGAATAAACCCCGTGCAGAAGAGTCTACCAACCTGGGCATTGCCATAAACAAAGACCTTGAAATATGGCTTTGACATTGGCTTCGGCTTCTTCCCGCCAAACATACTTCAGGGAATGATGCATTGGGAATAAGGGTTCTTCTTAGGAAATACATACGAACTGCTTTCGGAACCGATTCCCCCTACTCACCTGTAAGATCAGAAGGGGCCAGTTTTGGCAGGGCTCTCCATCGATACCGAGCAGCACAAGGCGGGCAACGCATCTCTGATGAGATCGCAAAGTGTAATGTAATCACTTCCCTCCATGCCCTAGTCCTAAACAACCCCATCACAGCCCAAAATCTACTATGTATTCGCACACATAATTTCATATATACACATACACTAGAGTATGCCCGCATTCAAGCATATACAGGATACGCATGTATATACACATGCACAACTTCTGTGCTCCTGTATTTTCCATATCATTACAGCTAATTGGGGGGCGATGCTTCAATATGTCAGCCGAGGGTGCCCTTGCCAATGACGGCGCCCATCGCCTTGGCGTTCAGCTCCAATTCCTCCTCGGCCTGCTGATCAGGTTGGTGATAGCCCCCCTTAAGTAGATAGAATATGGGGTATATGGGGATCTTATTGCAATATACCCAAAGCCGTTTTCTATCTAAAGGGGGACTATAGGGTCACAAGGGAAGTGTAGGGGTTATATGGGGAGCACTTTGAGGTTCTACACACTTTATGAAGGGAAATTTGCCATTGTAGGATCCGGATGAAACTCTCTATGAACTTGCCGTGTAGTGACACCAATGTAGGGTTTAGGGCTTCAGCCTACCTGGGAGATAATGCTGTGAGCATCTAGGGTTTGGGAGTGTTGGGGTTGATAAGTAGAATACTGGAAGCTTAATTCGGACAGAAGAAGGAACATGACATGGACCAGAGGGCCTAGATGTGTTCAGCAAGGTAAGCAGAGGATTTTGGTAACCCTGCTCCTCAAAACTAGGACCCCCCAAGAGTATCGTATGACGATAATTAGGAAGCGAACTTTGGAGTTGGGATTACCAAGCCCTAAGCCCTGGACATTTTATGTAACATCTCGAGGTTGCGAAGGCTGTAGGGCTTGTTAGGTCGCATGTCCCCGTCTCAAGTCCCACGAGCGCCATCGGCAAGTTTGTTCTTGTATAAGCTTCTACGACTCAAGAAGCCCTTCCATGGCCCCAAAACCCCTTCAGATTCTTCCTATGAGGACCCCTAGACATGGAACCAACATCTTGAGAAACCCCCATGTCTGGCATATTGATTCGCCTGTCTTCAGGGCAAACCAGCTTACCCTGCTTCTGAAAGGATGGTTGGATGGTTTTACCCTCTCCTAAGCCCGAGTACATTATAATATGTTATCATATATTCTAATACATTACAGTACATTCTCCGAATAAGAGGTTCGCAAGTCGTACGTGTGGGGAAATGTCAATGTCAAGCCCGCCTGAGCATCCGCATCTTCGAAATCCTTGGAGCGCTGTGGGAATCAGTGCAATATGGGGCTGCTTCAGGATTTATTACTACTATTATTACTATTAGCTATATAATGACTATTACTACTTTTATTACTATTAGCAATATTATGACTATTACTACTATTATTACTATCACTAATATTATGACTATTACTACTATTATTACTATTACCAATATTATGACTAATACTACTATTATTACTATTAGTAATATTATGACTATTACTACTGTTATTATTCCCCCCCCCGGAGAGGTTAGAGAGCTCTGGATACTGCTTGTAAAGAAACGTTGGCAATGCCGACCCGTTGACACATGCCAGTAGCACCCTGCAATACTTCTGCGCGCACAAGCCTGGATGCTGGGATGATGTCTAAACTGTTGGCCTTCTTGAGCTTTTCAACCCTCCCCTGTAGTAATGAACCCTCCTACCTAGTAGTCAACACCCCCAATATAATACCAACATAGAAACTGGGGAGAACTTATTTCTAGGGGGTGGTAAGGTTGTATATAAGGGGGAAGCAAGGGACCAGGGATTTCACAGCCACGCAGCGGATGCCAGCACAGAGGGCGGGATGACTGTGACCCACAAAGAAGCACTATCACCTTGGGCTGAGAGGGTTGAGGGTTCATGTGGTTTAGGGGAATTAGGGGCTTTGGGGTTAATGGAGCTTTGGGTACCAAAGGGATGTATGGGGATTATGAGGGCAAGACGGTCAAACGATTGAGGGTAAATATTTGACCTGTTCGACGCTTTTAGAGATTCAAGATGTGATGGGTCAGTGTTCAGAATATCGGGAACGGTGAGATGCGAAAGATCGTAGCTAGTTTGCAATACAAGCCTCCAGGTGGGTGCATGCGCGGTCATCGGGCAGGACGTCCAGGTCATGGTTCATGCTTTCTCCAATGATTAGTCAGTCAGGCTTTGCCTACTGCAGTGCGGGGCTGTAGAGAAGTGAGGTACTGTACTTCTGAAGGCTCGTGTTTGGCTGGGGTCTTCTAGCCCGTCGACTGGAGCTGTCAGTTCCCATAGACCACATGACATATGAAGCGGTTGTCCTGTGAGACCTTCTATCAAGCCTTTTGCAGCCAGTACGCGTAATCGGGGCTTCAGAGGGAAACCAGGGAAAGATCGAATCACAGGCAAAAAAACTTCCAAGCTATACTTACTCGGACTTCGCTTCTGATGGTATCCAAAGCCCTAGGGATGCAAAAAGCCCCAGGTAGCTATCAGTTATAGACTTTGGTGCCTAAGTGGGTAGATTAGTAGGTTGAGACCTCGGGTAAGCAAACCAGATTCTTCGAGACTAGCCACTGATTTCGGGTGCCTTCGCCGCTGGCGCTTTTGGCGCATCGGAGGACTTCGCCCCTGGGTCTACTGTTGGCGCTGCCTGCCGATGTGCTCCAACCGTGTAGGCTTAGTGATCCTAAAGATGAAGCGTATAAACATGATCCCTCTCCAATACTAAACCCCCGCAATGTAGTATCGTTATATACAAGGGGGAACGTGCATTGTTCGGGCTCTTGCGAGGGGGGAGCCCTGTAGAACTCCGGTGTCCATTTCATTTTCCATTCGATTCTGCATTATTTCAGCTTTAAACCCTCCTGTATAACCCTCACATAATCCTATAAGGGTATCCCTATACAGCGCTTATATACCCCCATTTATTCTATTCTCTTCCTATAAATCACAAACAGGAGCATCAAGGGGATCCTTCCTAGGGATTGCACGGACAATTGTTGAAGGATGAGGTGGGAACAACTTGGTCATGTCTCAAGCGAGGGCACCCCTAAAACGTCAGGACCTGAAGAGTAAACACACACTACATAACTTAGGTGTGACCCCCCACCCAGTAATGGGGACTATAAGGGATAATAAGGATTATATTAGGTCATCTTATATTCTAAGGGGCGGGTCCTCCTCATACATAGACCTTATTCAGCAGCGATGGTTGTGCGATCCCGCTTCCAGCAAGTATACAACCGCTGTTCAGGGGTTTGGGTACCTTTCAGCCCTTTGCACGCCTACACAATGCTTGTAAAGCCCTGGATAAACCTCACACCCTTACTCCGGTGAATCCCCCTGCGATTCCAAAGCCTACATCCCAAGCCCTATTCCAAAAACCAAGCAATACAGTAGCTTCGATTTTTACATAGTCCTGATAATCTGAACCCTAAACCCTAAACCCCTAAACCCAGTCTTGCGCGCCTGAACAGACGCTGGAGGCCCGGCGCCCACGGATCCCGGGGAGGCCCAGAGGAAGGTCATTTTGCCACGCTCCTGGTTTTTATCAGGGCTCAAGGATTTGGATTTGGGGGGTTTTAATTCAGCTTCTAGGGGCCTCTAAATCTTAAGACTTGATGGTTGAGGGCCTGGGATCTAGATTTCTGAGTTTAACCACCATCCAAAGCGTACAGGGGCCAACTCAAAATGATGGGTCAATTCTAAGGTCCCAAGAATTTAGTTTGAGGGTTGTCCATGCAAAGCCATTGCGAGCCTTGCTGCTACCAAAGCGACTGATGTTGCCAGTCATTTGGCCACGACGGGACCTTGCCCTGTTGCTGCTTTTGCTTAAGGAATTCTCTTTCATGTTTGGATCCAGAATTTTCAGAGCTTCTACAGACAGACCTGCCGCTGTCAACCAGGAACTGCCTGGAGTTTTACCTTGCGTGAGGTTTGCCATTAATGCTCGAGTTGTAAGATGGTGCGGTGGAGCTTGGATATCCCGCATCAGGAAACATCAAATGGGTAGAGCCGCTCTGCTGGCTACAGCTGATCAACCGCGAGCCTGCGAAAGGTTCCTCAGCCTCCTCTACAACATACGTAAGCCCCTGCAAGAATGCCATATGTCAGGTTCTGAAAAGCCCCAGGAGATATGCCATATCTCTTAAGAGGTAAGTCAGGATGGGATGCCCAGAAGCACATGTATCATTTAATGGCACGCGCAACGTACCCCGGAACAACTTGAAAGAATCGTAACCCAGAGGCATATACTTCCCTGTAAAATGGCCCTCACAGCGTGCCCCAAAGACTTGAAGAATGATCCATCCTACACACGTAACTTCCGTACAAAATGGCCAGCCTCGGGTTCTCAGAAACAAAGCTCTGCATAAAGTGGCCCCTTATAAAATGGCAAAACCCATTTTAGGGGTAGCATGAGTTACCCATTCTATAGGTGGGATTCTGGAGGGGTGTATTGCCACTATCCTTCTCAGGTCTACATGAGGTACCCTATACTAGCATCATACCAGGAAGCCTAAAGCCTAAAAAGTTTCAACCATAACATCGGTAATCATCCCTAGGAGCCGGTATTAAACACCAGTTTTTGTTTTCCGTGCTCTTTTCCATTTGATTCCCCATTATTGGTGTAAATCCCCAACCCCTAAACCCTCAATGACAATTTCGATGTTCTTTTCCATAACCTCTATAAAATTCCTATAATCAGCCTATATCATCCCTAATGATTTAGGCCCTAAACCCTAAACCTTGACCCCTAAACCTTAAACCCTAAACCCGAAAACCTTGAACCCGAACCCTAAACCTTAAACCCTAAACCTTAAAACCTGAACCTTGAACCCTAAACCCTAATCCTTAAACCCTGAACCTTAAACCCTAAACCCCAAACCCTCATCCTTGATCTCTGGAGCAGCCCGGGCCTCTGTGCTCCAACCCAGCCTCTAGCCCTGGTGATACATAGGGCTTAGGTTTGGAGGCTATAATGGGATAATAGAAATGAAAACTATAGGAATTATAGGGATTATATAAGGGTTATGTAGATAGGGAGTGTACTGGGTTTTATTGGGATAATGGAAAAGAAAATGGAGACTACTGTAGTATAATAGGGTATAGTATAGGGTTTTATTGGGGTATTGGAAAAGAAAATGGAAACTCTTATAATAGGCCTACAATCCCTGGCTATAGGGTTCAGGTCGCAGGGTAATTACAAAGCTTGAAATGACAACATCGTGGACTACTTTCTATATAAACCACGATGTAAGTTGAAGTCGGCTGAGGTCGTTAGACTTTTCCAGCAAACCTCATGCTGCAGAGCCCTCGGACACCCAGATTTATTCCTCGACATTCATCAAGATGTAAGGACAGGACCCGCATCACAAGCCCGCAAGCTTATAACCTTCAGCGTGGGAACCCTGAAACGCTGATAGCTGAGTCATATCAACAAATACTCACTAAATATTCTAGTCCTTATTATGGAGACCCCCAGAGGTAGCCCTATTTGTGGGAAATACTTCGCGCGAATCCTTGACCCCTAAACCCCAAACCCTAACCCCTAAACCCTATATATCCCATAGAACATATAACCCCTATATCCCCTTTTCATTAGAGGTAGCCCTAATCTGCGAAACCCCTAAAAGAGCACGACCCGTGTCCTTCCAGTGGTACATGCAACCTGCACTGCAAGCCAACAGGCGGGCACTTGTGGTTTAGGGTTTACACCAAGCACATCATTGCAATTGCTTGGCGGAACAGGGATCAAAGGCCTTATTGATATTCTTGCTTCAGGATTCAAGGGTTGGTTTGGGTTGGCCTTACGCATCATAGCAGCACCGTACAAGAAGGAAACATGTTTGAATTCAAATCATGTCAATGACGTCCTGTTTGTCACCTCATCATGCAGTCGGTCCCAGGATAGTCGCGGATGTAAACCCCAAATGGACACGTCATGATCTCTTGTATCCATCCTCGTTGCTTTGCAAATCACACTTGCCCTGCTTGACGTTGGCCTGCAAGTTCTTGTCCAAGACGATTGCTGCGCCATTTTTTTTGTCGTCAGGAGTATCTGGCGCGCTTGGGTCTGCTGGCACCGCTACCACTGCTGGTGCTGATGCCCGTGTCGAGCAATATGTGCACCATTTCCAGATCGCCACGCTTAGCTGCCAAGAAAAGCGGTGTCATCATGCGGCCTTTGTCCCTGTCAGCTCCGCCGGACAATAGCAGCTTAGCCATGTCATGATGGCCACGCTCAATAGCCATGATGGGAGCAGTTGTCCCGGTGAGCGCGTGAGTTTTGTCCTTGTCCGCGCCGGCCTGCAGCAACAGCTTCGCGATGTTGAGATGGCCTTTTCGAGCAGCCGCAAGAAGGGGCGTGGTGCCATCTGCGTTGGCCGTCTCAACATTGGCAGCGGCGCCCAACAATAGTTGTGTTGCTGCAAGCTGGCCAGTGTCAGCAGCAACAAGCAGTGGTGTGTCACCGCAAAGACGGCACTCCGCACTTGAATTGGCCCTCCCGGCTAACAACGCGCGTGCAATCTTGAGTTCATCAGCTGCAGGAGTCAGTGCACGATACAGGAAACCTTTATTCGCGTCTGCACCAGCGTGCCTCGCAACCATCGCGAACAGCACCACAGAGTGCGTAGTTGAGAGGCGTGCCGTTATGCTCATCGGGGTGATTAACGTCTGCTGATGCTCGCACAAGAAGCTTGACGACCTCTGGATTGTTGTGCAAAGCTGCCATGATGAGAGGCGTCGCACCACCAGTATAACAGGGCATCTCCGTGTCTGCTCCAGCATCCAGAAGGAGTGCTGCAACTTCCACATGTCCCAGATCAGCTGCTATGCCCAGTGGGGTATGTCCATCACTCGAAGGTTTGTTCTGTCGGCTCCGAAGTCCAAGAGCAGACGGGTCAACGCAACATGGCCAAGTTCTGCTGCTTTGCACAAAGCCGTTTCGCCGCAAACCGGGTGAACTGCGTCTTTGTCCGCCCTAGCTTCCAGCAAGAGCCTTACACAACTTTCGGACGGAGATGACATAGCAGCATCAAGCGGGGACATCCCAGCTTCGTTTCTGGCATTGGGATCCGGTCGATGTCGCAGTGCTTGTTCAACCTGCGCGGCGCTGCCTTCCAAAGCGCCTCTCACCAAATCATCATTGACCATCCGAGAAAAGCGCATGCTTCTGCTCAAGATGTGCACGTTGCTCACAATTTGCGTGCATGCTTACAACTACGTCCTGGTTCGCTGTTCGAAAATTGCAACATTGATGACTGGTATGTGTGCACTACATGCTTGACAACAAGCTCCGTACCGATTTAGCACTCCTTGCTCCATGTTGCTCCTGGACCTGATAATCCAACAGCTGGGGAAACCGAAACAGGTGCCGTAGCCCTCCATAAAAGTAAACCCACGCAAGCACGCGACATGTCTCTATGACGGCTGCATGACATCACAAAACCCTAGCCCTCCTCTTCTGCTTCACTCCCACTACTTGGAGGTTCAATGTAATTAGAACCCAGATATACATGTACTTCCAACCCAAGTATCAGCCCCTAAGCCCCTTCATCGGGCCATAGTTTGGTTGTAAGTACCAAATAGAATTGGGCTATAGTTACCCTAAACCTTATATACCTGTGCATACCCTTTTATGCCCCCATCTAATCCCACATAGTTGGGTTATGATTGCACTGAACCTCCAAGTAAGCGAATTTCCAGCGAGCCTTGAGAGGAGTTCCAGCAGTAGATCCTGGGGAAGTTCACCGTTTAGGGTTTTGAGGGACCCGAAGGATACCTAATTCTACTTCCCTCGTGTAGTAATCCTACTTGATGCTGTATAGATGAAGATCCTTCTGGGGATCGCGCACGTTTCAGGATAATTCAACACACATCCAAATGAAGAGCCGTGCTGGGGGGCTACAGCGTCTGTTGCGCTGGTATGGCAGTGAATCTGGGCTCCCACGGATGGGCAGCAATCTTGAAACGCAACTGTCCACAGTAAGAACGGTCATTCACCGATTACCTAGAAATGCTCACGTACACTCTAATCCCTAAACCCTAAACCCTATGCCCTATGGTCCTGCATTCCTTGCGCAGCTGTGGTGTAGGCTACCTGTACTGGACCTCGAAATGCTAGTGGAATTCCTTAGGCCCCTAAACTGGCGGCCTTTGGTTAGCTGGGAATGAAGGAATGGATCCTTTTTGTAGTCCCCATATAATCTATTCCATTGTCTTTTCCATTCCTTCATCCCTAAACCCTAACCCTAGTCTCCATTTCCTTTCCCATTCCCTCATTCCCAGCTAAACAAAGGCGAGTAAAATAAGCCTTCCGACCCAGAACAACAGCTTCAGGCCAGGAAGCTTCTGAGTCGGAGTATCGTACTTGAAGTACAGCTTGGTAGCCTGGTCGCAAACCTTGAGCGCAACAAAATGCGGTTAGGGTTTACAGGGTTTAGAGGTTTAGGCTTTATAGGATTTACAGGGTTTAGGGTGTGGGGGTTTCTTGTTTTTGTGCGAACAACAAATACAGCTTCTATTAGGACAAGAACTGATCATTGGGAGTCCGGCTTTACAAATCCCTTCCCATTTACTTGCTGTGCCAGTTGGATAATGTCAATGCAGATTGAACATGTTGTTTTTTAAACCTGTACTTTGAGGGACCCCGGAGTTAGGCAAAATACCCCATGCAACCCTGTAAGTAGGTTCTCGAACCCGTTTGTAACCCCAAATTCCCCACAAAGTAGTATCTCAGCCGTGTCGCGCAACCTCACAACATTTCTGTGATTTATCAATTCAAGTGGCCCACTTGTCCTTGGTGGCGTCCGCCAGCGGCCCGCCCACCTCAAATCTCCAAGGCTGGAAACCCTGAATAATTGACCTCTATCTCTAGAAGCCTAATGATTATGCATGCCTCTGCAGCAAGGATTACTCTCTGCGCAGCAAAGCAAAGACGCAGTTGAAGGCCAGCTCATTGGATAGAATCCAATTCAAACCCTTCTCCAAACCCTAAACCCTAAAGCCTGTAGTCCCCCTTGAGTAGATAGACTATGGCTTTGGGTATAGCATAATAAGATCCCCATATACCCCATATTCTATCCACTTAATGGGTACTATAAGCCCCTAAAGCTGCCGGAAGAAGGGTCTTGTCAGCTTCCACCTGGAGGGCCCTACGGGTTGAGGGTTTAGGGGGACTTACGTAATAAGGAATGGAAAAGAAAATTGAAATTACTAAATTACTATAGTACCTAGGTTTCAGGGTCAAGCGAGTTCGTAACTAGGCTAACATTGCGGAATACTAGGGCTACTGTATGGTCTATAGGGATTATGAACCTCAGTCCTACACTCTAAACCCTAAACCCCGAACCCGTAACCCTAAACCCTGTTTGTGCAAAGCTGAGCTCCAAACAGCTACGGCTTGCTTGATCAGCTCAGGCGTGGAAGCCTGGTTGAGACTCTCAGGGTTTAGGGTTTTAAGGGTTTAGGGTCAAGGGCTCAAGGTTTAGGGTTTAGTAAGCTCACAAACGGTCGGTATTTGGGTGGCTTTCCAAAATCAGATACCCTTTGAGGGTCCCTATTATTGGGGCCTGTATCCGATCCCTCCCATTTAGGCAATCGCACTGGGTGCTCTTGCTTAGGGATATTGCAAGGCTCAAGTGTCTATTGCTCACCCCTTTAGTTATCGCTGTACCGGCTAATTATTCTGACAACAGATAGCGGCTGAACAGATTCCGTGCCAGATGCGCTTGCTCTGTGGAGGCACATAAAGCCATACACTCGCCTGCTTGGGGGGGTATAAACATTGTGGGGTCTCGGTTTTGATTGGACTACAATAGGGG
>CAJNIZ010001835.1:0-15889 GCA_905231905.1 Symbiodinium pilosum | reverse complement strand
ATATAGCCCAGTAACCTACTATCTAGGTAAGTGGAAACCCTAGGGTAGGCCAAGTAATATCTGTAGGTCTCGAACGTATGGGGCCCTACACCTCCAGCCTTTGATGGATGTGTGCTCTACACCCTTCAGAATCGGCTTTGCGCGTGGTACAGTCATTACGGAAACCTAAGAACATAAAACCCTGAACCCTAAACCGCACGGTACCCTACGTTTAAGAGCAAGGTACCTTGGATGCAGGTTCCGGTACCTACATAGATCTTCATCGGATCCTTGTCCCTCAGGGTCCAAGGTATAGTATTACTGGTATTTGGGCCCTAAAATCCTATTTTTGGGGATCCTTGGACCCTTCTATAGCTCCCATATATCCTTATATATCCCTCTATAACCCCTTTAAAGAGACCCTATTTTTTGGGGATCCTTGGACCCTTGGGGAATGCTTGGAGGCGCTGCAGGTGCCACAGTGGCCCTTAGAGTCCTTGCAGCTCCCGTATAATTACCCTAGACATTAGGTATAATCCTGAAACACTTAACGTAGCGGGGCTTCTTCGAAGACCCACTTAGACCCTTAGGGAAGTGAATCATGTTGCGCTAGTCTGCCCTTCTGGGATTCATTCAGTTTTGAATCTCTACGAGCTGTCTGTCTGTCTGTTTGTCAGTCTGTCTGTCTGTCGGATTTTCTCTCTCTCTCTCTCTCTCTCTCATTCTTTTTCTCGCAAATTCATATGAAGTCGGAAGTAGGATCTTTTGTAGTGGCATGGCTGAGTGTATACAAGGTTCAGTTCAGGATAAAGGGGTTTAGGCGAGTATATATCGGTATACATATACACACACACACACACCCACCCGAAGCTATCTAAACATCAGGTTCGCATGGAGCAGCAGGCTGAGTCATTGGCGGCGGGGCTTCGGACCCTCCTTTGCATTCCGCAAGCGTTATTTCCTTGGTCTGAGGGTGTCCCAAAATCAGAGGTCCCTTTCTTGGTCGTTTTCCTAACCAGGGATTACAGTTTCTGGGTCGCGCTGCTACCCCATGTTGAAATACCATTCAGAAGGAGGGTGCAGGCATCAGGCATCGAGTTGAGGGTTCGCAGCTCCTTGGGTAAATGTGATGGGTGTAGGGTTTAGGGTTGGTGTTATGGGAACTTCTGTTTTTGGATGTCTTGGGCTTTAACACCTCCAGCAGGACCGTTGGTTCCGGGTGAACTAGGGCCTCAGTAGGTAGCCAAGCTGTTACGAGTTCAGATGTGCCCTAAACCCTGAGCTCCAAACCCCCAATTGTCAACGTCCTTTGGTGTCAAAAAAATGTAGTTATGTCCTGAACCTTTAAGACTATGTAGAGGACTGTATTTTGGGCTAGCCTTTCTTGGTTGGAGGCACAGTTTAAGGCCTTGATTTGACTCGTCGTTCAGGTCCAGGTATTGAGATATACCCAGAGGGACCACTATGGGAGAAGTCGTACTTTCCCTTAGTGTGATATAAGGGAACCATTTATGGATATTTTGGGGGACCTTTAAGCTGCCATTTGCCTAGTTCCTTAAAAGCAACCCAGCAGGTGGAAAGAAACCTAATCCCTAAACCCGGAACCCTAGACCCTATACACCCATAGACCCTGAACCCTGATTCGTGAACGCTGGACTGGCGTGGACCTTAGACGTTTGGTCATTCAAAGGGGTCTTATTTAGGGTTGAGGTCCTAGGACATATTCTGGTAAGCGTTGACCTAACCTACACCGCCAACCCTAAATCCTAAACCCTCAACCCTCAACCCTAAACTAGTCGAGGACTTGCCGCCTGGAGGGTGAGGAGCCTTTTGGTGTTTTGGCAGGGGGGGGGGGGGTTAGGGGGTTAGCGGGCTAGGGGTTACCAAAGCACAGGCCCCATATTTTCAAAGGGGTTTAGGGTTTAGGGTTTAGGGTTGGGTTGCAATATGAAAAAGCCCAGAAGCATCTTCAACATTGACCCATATATGTCTGCAACAGTGCGTCGAGGTTCTCAGATGGATTTGCCGGGAGTGCATAGGGATGTCGGTCATAGCAGGGAGATCGAGAGGGTATTGGTATTTGTATGGATTTGCTCAGGGGTCAGGACGCCTAATCCCTTAACCCTGAACAACGCCCTAAACCCTAACCCCAAAACCCTAACCCCAAAACCTTAATACCTACACCCTAAACTCTAGATCCCAAACCTTAAGGTCTAGACCTTAACTGTGGGATCAGATGTCAGAGCTCAGCCCTGATACCGAAATCTCAAATGAGTTATAGTCTAAACTCCTTAAAGGAGGGTTACATAGGGGATTAGGGTTTAGGGTTTAGGGTTTAGGGTCTAAACTCTTTAAAGGGAGTTACATAATGGATTATATAGGGGACTACTATAGGGCTCATTAAGGGGGATACTAGGAGTTCAGACTATAGCTCAAATGAGTGTTTCCTTTCTTTTTGTCAAGGGTCAGGGGTCTGCTTTAAAGGGGTCATACACAATTTAGAGTTCAGGCCTTGGACTTTTAATTCTGAAGTATGAGACCAATGAGTTTAAAGTTTCTTAAAGTTTCAACACATGATAGTCCCTTTTTGGGGGGAGCCCCTTCAATAAGCGCTTTAATACGTCTTGGCGTTCGTTGCAAAGGGATCCTAGTTCTTGGAAGCACCCAAGTCTGTTTGCGCGAACGTTACATACATCCAACCTTCCAAGTTTGAGTATTTCCAGAAAGGATGAGATTTTACCCGAGCTCTACTTCATGAGAGAAAACCCAAGTTATAATCAAGCAGCGTCTTATAGTCTCTTATGACTCTTACGCGTTCTTGATTACTAGTATTGATAAAGCACGCTCCTGTTTGGTTTATAATATGCCTACCTAAGCTCTACAAAGTGCCTCCCCCCCCCCACTTGCACAGGCAGGGCTTTCACTTCTTGTAACCAGAAGTAGATGTGAGCTTTTGCAAGTTCGCAGTTTATGAATATATTGTCATCAGACAAGGGCTTCGTCAGGGGAATCAAAGGTCTTTTTGCAGGTGCAGAGGGAAAGCTCCGCGCCGTAATTCTTTCATTGCAGCTCATGGAAGCATGCGCAGCAACAGGAGATGGTCGCTTCCATGAAGGAAAATGACCAGAGCATCGCAGAAATGCGTCAGGGCCCTGGGGTGCTTAATACGGCAGATGCAGGGGTCATAACCATCTGGGTTATGAAGGCTATAGCCCACGTGCAAGAGGGAGATTTGGCTACCCAGAGCTCAAATGGTGACTCTATGACTATCATGCTTCCTCTGTTTCAGGGCAGTGGAAATACCCAAACTCTGTTTTAGGTCAAGTCGGAATAGAGTTGTCCGTGTAGCAGTTGCAGTCCGGCCAAGAAACTTGCAGGGGATTCTGTTTTACTTGGAAGGTCATGGGGACTTTGTAAGTAGGTTAATAACCCCTACAAGCCATAGAATAACCCCAATTATCACCATTATTAACCTACTTACTAAGTCCCTATGACCCTCCAAGTACCTACAGGAAGGAGTTCCATGTACACATACAAAGAGGTCTAGTACCTAGCAAGAACAAAGATGTTAGCATCTTTGCTTTTTCGAGGTTCTGGATTAGATTGCTCGAGGAAGGTGCAGGAAGCATTGGGGTACTCGAAGGTTGTATGTAGGTTTGGGGGCTTCGCAGGTCGCTGCTTTGGTGGACTCTATAGTTATCAATTGGTTGTCTCGGATTCGTTGCCAGGCTAGGTTCTCAGGCCCACGAAGGGTTCCCTGCACATATCCAAACTGGGTTGCTGTTAAGGAACTTAATTTAAGTTGCTATGTTGGCGAAACCATGTTATTTACTAGATATACCCACTCTGATAACTTAGTTTAAGTTCCCTAACAGCAGCCCAGTAAAGTTTGTACTTAAGTTTGTACGTCTGGTCCTAGATTCGCAACTCAACCTGGCGCGTCGCCTTGAGTAGACCCAGAGGGTCCAAGTGCCCAATAATTTGGCCCCCTTGAGAGGGATCTATGGGCGTATATATATATATATATATATATAGGGATATTTCGGGTGTAGGGTTTAGGGACGAAGTACCCAATGATGAGGTACCTGAGTTTATGGTAATAGTAATTAGGTGCAGGTTTAGGGTAAGCGATCTGATTATTTGGTATTTGGACCCTTAGGGAGACAGACTTCAGGTTGTCCCTTCTTCCAAATATTTCTGTTGATCCCCGCAAAATTGGCTGCTCGCCCAGTTCTTGAGCCTACACCCTAAACCAATGACCTTGAAAGAACAGGAAGTAGTAAACCGTAATCCCTAACTACGAACACCCCATGCAAACCTTGAATCAAAACAAACCCTAAAGCAGAAACGCTAAATCCAAACCAAACCTAACCTAAACCCTCAAGCTCAGTTCTTAACCGACCGAAGCTCCAGCCCACACTTTTGAGGAAAGGATCGGTGGGAGACGGAGGCCTTCGTGGGAGGATACTGGCTTACTGGGGAGTTAGAAGAACAGGCTAGGGTTCAGAGTTTAGCGTTCAGAATTCAGGGTTTAGGGTTGGGTCCACCTGACGACAAGGGTCCGTGTAGAGATATCAATGCCTAGATGCCAAATGTCTTGGAAGACCTCTGGTGCCAAAGTATGTACTGTTTAGGTATGGGAACCGGTCCACGTGTCCTCGAAGGTGGTAATCTGGTTCTTAGGGCTTAGAAACACTTATCTCATTTTGGAGTGGCATACCAACATGGTAGTTTGGTTTTGGCAGGTTTTTCCACCCCTAAACCCTAAACCCGCACGTGATAATTTTGGTCTGGGACACGGCAATTCTTGAGTTGGTTTTTGGGCTTAGTCGAGTGCTAGGATTTGTGTCGCAGGTTTCCAGAGTCCAAAACAGCTTCGACAGAATGCTTAGAGGAGGTTCTCAGGACCGAAGCTGCCAGATCTTGCTGAGGAATATGATCCCTGAGTAGTCATGAAGACATGAACTGTAGCTCAGGGCACATTCCTGCAATATGGATTTGGCAGGACAATTGGTTTGTCTCATGTTACCGAAGTCCAAGTACCTAAATGGTATTGCATGGATCCCAAAGTACCTAGACGTGAACCGCTTCCAAGCCCACCCCTAACATCAACCCTGAACCCTAGGGATGCAAATAGCACAATGTAGGTAGTATTTGCAGACTTTGGGGCTCAATGTAGATATTATTTGCATACTTGGATCCCTAGGGGAATATTTCAAACCTGAACTCCGAAAGTATGCCTGAAATAACGACATTCTTTTGACAATATTCTTAAATACTTGGCACAAGCATTCTACCTACTAATGACCCAAAGGGTCTATGTACTTATATAGTATATACTTAGGGCCCAAAGGGTTCCCATACAACTGCTTCGGGGCCCATGTATATACTATATAGCTACAAGGACCTTTTGGGTGAGCTCTAGGTACCCTAAACGCTAAACCCTAAACCCTAAACCCCAAAACCCTAAACACTAAAACCCTAAATCCTAAACCTTATGGCATGTTTCGAGACTTTTGCCAGGCTTTCATCGAGCATCTGGGCACGCAGGTGGCCAGATTAGAGGACCCGAGCAAGGGAGATAATTTTCCTGTTTGGGGTTGAGGGTTTAGGGTTGAAGCTTTAGGGTTTAAGGTTAAGTGTTGAAGGTTTTTGGGTTAGGGTTTGGGGTCTAAGGTTTAGGATTTAGGGTTTAGGGGCCGAATTATGTATCAATCTCATATTCAGGCTTATATTCAGGTACCCTATAATGGTTTAGGGTTTAGGGTTTCTACCAGAAATACACATGAAACCCGGGACCATGATATTAGTAAGTATTTAGGCTTCTTCGGTACCTTCTCCAAACTCATTCCGCAAGGGCCTGATGGCAATCATGTAGGGGGTATATCGGGATGTGTAGGGATGTATCGGGCTTGGGGTTTAAGATGTCACATCCCCCCACCCCCCAACAAAAAAAGGCAACCGATGCAGGTATGCGTTTGCACACGTTATTGTATTGTAGGGAAGGGTACGTAGTGCTTGGGATTTCAGAGTTCAGACATTCTCAATATGCGTAGTCAGGATATGGGAACCAGGTTTAGTGTTTAAGGTTTAGAACACATTTCGCAAAACCAGACCGGCTACTGGAATCCTAGGAAGCTCCCACACACACAAACTGGTGTTGGAGAGACGCTCCTCAAGTCTGAAGTTACCCTTGGCTACTGCTTGCACCTGCAAATTGATATAACCTTGAAGGTCCAGGTACCCAAATATTAGGATTTACGTGCCAAAACCATTCAGAGGACAGTATTTGGGACCTGAACGCCCATTCTTGGGGTACTTGGAACCTCTAGGTAACAACCGCGCACAAACCCTAACCTCAAACCCCTAAACCCTAAACCTTAAACAAGAAAGCCTCAAACCCTGAACCCTAAACGAGAACCACCTAAAGCCCTGAACCCCAAACAAGAAATACCTCAAACCGTGAACCCTAAACCCTGCACCCTACAATAAGAAACATCTAAGGCATCGAAGGTCCTGAATCCCAAACAAGAAGCAGATATTGCCCTGAACCTCTAAACCCTAAACCATAAACCCTCGGAACCCTTCTACCACCTTTTGTAGCCCTGGAGGATGAACGTAACTCCCTGAAAGCCTCCGTGGGCAACTCCAGCAGTGTGGGTGCCACGGCGGACTCATTATGCGGCTTAGAGTCGAGGGTTTAGGGCCGGGATCCTCTCATGTTTTGGCATCTCCTGAATCGCGAGGGTGCGAACTAGGGTTTAGGGTTTGGGTTTCAGGTTTAGGGTTTAAGGTTCAGGGTCGAGGGCTTGGTGTTTGATATAGGGGCCTGAATCTTTGTGGCTTCTTCAGGGGTGTTTTAGGGGATGTAAGCGATACTGGGGTTTAGGACAGCGCGTACCAACATTATGATCCCAGATTCTTTTCATAACTATATAGTCTACGGTACCTCAGATAGACTTAAATGGTATTGGAAATGTTGAGGCTGCTAACATAAGTCCTATCAGGTTGGGATTCAGCACTGTAGAAAGTGAAGCTAGATTTACTCAGGAAAGATGTTGCTCAAAATTTCAGACTCTGCGATTGGGGTGGAGGGTATACCCTAGACCCTAAATCCTACTAAACCCTAGGGTTCAGTCCGCTGTCTTCGTCCGAGGTGGGCTTGCCGGCATCGACCATGATGTGAAGGCAAGGTTTGTGGAGTTATGTGTGGATTCCCCTCAGGTTTAGGATTTAGGGGTTTAGGGCTTAGGGTCTGGGAAGGGAAGGAGGAAAGGGGGGAGTAGGAGTAGGAATAGAAACAGGAAAAGGAGTAGGAGTGGGAGTAGGACCTCTTAGGATCTCCCTCATAGCCCTTAATCAGGGTGGAACCTGGGGGCGTAGTCTTGTGAGACTGCGAGGAAGGTGATGTAGAAACCTGCATTGTGTAACATCGCTTTCTCAAGTATAGGATCATGTAGACAAGAGCCCTCTTCTGATGATTTCAGTTCCTAGGTTCCTGCTAAAGTGCTTTCAGGGTTCAGGTTTCAAGGTCTAGAAGTCAAGGTGGTCTTGGTTAATTATGTGGCAGCACACCAAGTAGAGCCGATGAGAAAATCCGCGCCTGCTGCCATGGTGGACACCTCAAAATACGTCTTAAGATGGTTTTACCCTAAATAGGGGGACCCCCAATAAAGGTTCCAAAATACTAAAATCCCTATAAGGACTCCTAAAATGGTACCCTGAATTCTGGGAAAGACCCATATCAATATCCTTGCAAAAAAGCTTGACCTACAATGCGTCAGGTCAAGCTTGGGGATGCCAATCCCCCACTGTGCACATGCACATGACAGCAACAGAAAGCTGAAGACGGCAGTTTTTATGGTATAGTGTTCTCAGAGAGCCCCATAAGTAAGGAATCTACCGAAAATTGTACTAGGGTCCCTAATATGATTTAAGCTATATTCCTGAATGAAGGGGTATTGGGCTGCTTGGGTTGTTGGTGACCAACTCCGGGCCACTACACTTTTCATCACAAGGCTCAGCCAGAAGTTTTCAGTCACCAAAACAATGGGTACAAAATTGGCTTCTCGAAGCTCAAAGGGCCTTGAAGTCCTCAAACCCTAAGCCGCAAAATCCAAACCCGAAACAACAGGATCCTCAGGGTGCTCTCTACTGAATGACCTCAGAGTCAGACAATCTAGGCTGCTCTGAAATTGCGTTTCTATGGAGTCTGCGAGGGGCAAGCGACTGAATTCCCCAGGTGTGAGGTAGGACTTCATTATGGGCTTCTGCTGAGAAAAGAGGAGGTTTCTTTCGGAATAGAAGTGGGTGCGTAGTGACTGTAGATAAGGTTACTTAGGTATGTTGCTGAATGCACATAAGAGGAATACCCTGTCGTTGGCACATGCCTATTTCAATCGCGCGGGGTTTCTCCTGGTTGCTTCTACATTGCTCAAGTAAATTCCAAGGCCTAGACAGAGTTAAGGCCCACATTCTCATTCAAAACGCCCTGATATTATGCGCTATCTTAGGGGGTCCAAATACCCAAACAAGGGGGTTTTCAGTACCGAATAGTATAGTTTGAATGGTTCTGGGTACTTAAAACCCTGATATTCAGATACTCGGACAAGTAAACTTCATTATGTATTCTTAGCTTAAGAGTCCAAGGACCCAAATATTGGGGCTTTTGGTCCCAAATACTGTTCAGGTTATAGTATTTGGGCCACAAAACCCCATTAGTTTAGTCTTTGGACCCTTAGAGTTTGGACATCCTTTAATATTCGTGTGCTTGGGCCCTGAGGGTAAAAATCCAAGACCCAAAGCCCTAAATCCTTTCAGCCCCACTCCACCAGGCGCGCGTCTTAGCTCTGATGGACCTGGGAGATCAGCGCATCTTACAAGAGGAAGACCAGGCTCGATAGAATTATGTACCTAGGGTTATATGGGGTCTATATTGGGGTTATATAGGGATAATGGAAAAGAAAATGGAAAGGCTGCTATAATTAGTTATGTAGGGTTGAGGGTTTAGGAAGAGCAGGCTTGATAGAACTGGATCTGAGGTTCCCTAAGGGTCCAAGTACCCAATAATGAGGTTCTTTGGGCTTTCGTAATAGTAATTGTAGTACAGGTTTGGCGTAAGTATATGATTCTTGGGTACTTGGACCTTTAGGGTTGATTTGGGGTTATATAGGGGTAATATTTGATTATATAGGGATATTGGAAAAGAAAATGGAAGCTACCATGTATTGGGTTTAGGATGCAGAGTGTAGAGTTCAGGGATGAGGGTTTAGGAAGTAGTGTCTGGGGTTTATAGCAGTTCGGATTCTTGGATTCGGATTTAGTGTAGCGTATAGTTTAGAGATGTTCTTAGGTCGTTGTCGAAATGGGAGGCAGTTAGGGGCCCTAGAGATATATGGCGATTGCAAAGGGATCACGGTGGTCCCCTCTGCTTGGGATTTTATAGAGGCTATGGGTACCTGCATGCACAGACTTACTGCTTAAGTTAGAGTGGGGGGAGTGCATAGTTATAACAATCCCTAGAGAATCCCCACATATACCCCTATAATCCTCCCTATCTTCACTCCCCCGCTCCCGCTTAAGCCCTAAACCATAGACCCTGGACCCTAAACCCTAGACCCTAAACCCTATATAATCCACCTTGTAACCTATAATCCTCCCTATACTCCTCCCCCCGCTCCCCCTTAAGCACCAGTAGACAGAGCGCTTGAAGGCTACAGGCTCGGCAAACCGGCTGCAGATCAGCCGGGTCGCAGCTGTGATCTGTGTTGAACTTGAACCCTTGAGGTCCGGTGGGTCAGGGTTTAGGGCAAGTACCAAAAACCATGCAGATCACAGCATTTAGAACCTGGATTGCGGTGACGCCGCAGAAAGCGAAGCGTGACATTTTTTTTCGGGCAGAACGAGACTTCCTTGCAAGTCTTTTCCGGATACTTCTCGCCACGCGAAGACCTTACGATTCTGTCTTGGAGCGCAGGCTTTGGCACTCCCAACAATAGGATACCATGCCTACACAGTGAGTTCAAAGCGTGGGTTTCTCCAAACTCCTACTTCGCCCTTGACTTGTCTTGATGTGAGGCATACCCCCTCAAAGCACGCAAATCGATATTTAACACTTGACTCTACACCGACTGTGGGCCCTGACTGACAGGGGATGGATGTTTGCGAAGAGACCTTTGCCTTGAGCAGCTTAGTTCTTGAGTCCCTAAACATGCAACTTCAGAAACCTTGAGACCCTAATGCTGGAAACCTGGACCCTGAAGCCTTATAACCCAACTCATGAGCCCAAGCCGGAAACTCGACAGCCCCTAGACCTAAGCCCTATAAGCCTTGTAGACCCTAAACCGAAACCTGAAATTCTCAAACCTGAACCCTAGGCAAAAACACCCGAGCCCCTAAACTCCCTTCCCATCCCCTCCTTGAACCATCCAAGCAGATGCGTGCTTGGAGGCCCATGGGACTTAGTAACAAATTTGGGCTTATAACCCTACTTATAATCCCCCTAGATGGGCTTATAGGGGTTACCCCAATTATAAGCAGGGTTATGATCCCAGTTATAAGGAGTTACTAAGTCCCATGGGCCTCCACGTGCGGTCAGGCTCGTTTGGCCCTTCTGCAGGATGAAGCAGACCTTCAGGCCGCTTCCGGAGCTTGGGGGATTTGGGATGGGGGTTTGGAGTTTAGGGGTTCCGGTTTCGGGTATGGGGTCTAGGGACGAGGGTTTGGGGTTTAGGGTATAGGGATCTTCAGGCTGCTGCCAGATGTTTGTTCCTTCGTTGTTTTTGGTTCAGGGCTAGCAGTATCGGGTTTCGGGATCGGCGTTTGGGGCGCATGGGGATTCCGATGTTGAGTTTACACATATCGAGCATGCAAGCTTACTTGAAGGTTCATAGCTTTTTGTTGGCTCTGTGCTTAAACCCAATCATAAGTCCTCCCAAGGTTAATTTTTGTGCTTGCCTCTGCTCAGGGGTGGGCGGTGCCCTTAACCCCTATACAAGCCCCCATCTTATCCAAGAGCTCACCTGAGCCATAGTCTAAACTCCTTAAAGGGGGGTTATATAGGGGATTATATAGTGGACTACTATAGGGCTTATTAAGGGGGATACTAGGAGTTTAGACTATAGCTCACCTGAAGCCTATAAACCCTACCCTACGGCTCCTAGGACGATTTGGGGCTTTCTGAGGCAAGGTGTGAGCTTTGGGGGCTAAGGTTCGGGATCCCATTATGAGGGTCCAGGAGCCTTAGGGTAGAGCCCCCTCACACCCGAATGCCCTCAAACTGAAAAACTTTCCGGACCCAAAAACGCCATTAAGCCCCCAGCCCTACCTGGGCCCTGTATGTCCTTCCCCCGCAAGAAGGTAGGGTCCAAACAACCCGTAAGCCTGCCACGTGGGCACAGGCTGTTGCATCTGAGATTGAAGAGCAGGAGGAAGTACTACAGAAGGCACCGGGGCTCAGGAGTTAAAGTTCAGAACTCAGGCTCTAGCTTTCAGTGGTTAAGTTTCAAGCTTCAGGGCTAAGGGTGACAGAATCTGAGACTGTTATCCGTGAAGTGCCCGCAGCATAGCCTGAATCTACCGGTGGGTCGACTCCATCGTCCGGGCATGCGCTCCTTGTTCATGCGAAGGCTTTAGTTAAATTGGGACTCTATTAAAGCTATATTACTTACAGTGTCCTTATTCTAGGGGTTCCTGTTACCAATATCACCTTAGTACTGTTGTTGCGGCAGGAAATCTTGTACCACTTGGCCAGCTGAACCCTAAACCAAAGGCCCTAAACCTTAAGCCCTGAACCCTGAATCCTACCTAGAAAGCCAGTAACCCATGATTATAGTCTACTTTCCCCTAATTTCCTATTACTTTGGGTTAAAAGTAGCCCCTTATTATGGGCAACTAGGGTTTCTAGGTACCTAAACCCCAAAAGTATGCAGAATAATAGCCCTAAACCCCCAATAATAGCCATAAAGGCCATTATGTTACATACTTTTAGGGTCCAGGTAAACCTTAAACCACCCTCAGCAAGAGCGCCTGCCGTCAGGTTGAGCGCCGCAATGCTGAGCTTCGTTCCGAGGCGCGCTGTATGTCCATCCTGATGGATTCAAGAGTTTAGGGTTCAGGGTTTAGGGTTTGGGGTTCAGGGTTTAGGGTTTAGGGTTTGGGTTTAGGGTTTATTACCATTACTTAGGGTTTTGGCCGTGGCATTTTGGTTTTGAAGTTTTAAATTTTCAATTCACGAAAGTTGGGTACCCTAAGTAATGGTAAGTTTATATGGGCTTGGGGGTTTAAGGTTTGGGGTTTAGGGTTTGGGGTTTAGGGTTTGGGGTTTGGGGTTCAGGGTTTGAGGTCTAGGGTTTGGTCTAGGGTTTGGGGTTTGGGGTTTGGGGTCTAGGATTCAGGATTCGGGGGGTGTTGGGTTTAGAGTAGACCAGAGAGTTTTGGGTAGAGTGTTCAGGCTGGGGAGCCTTTTTAAAGTTCTCTGCCAGAGGGTCCAAGTACCCAATAATCTGGTACCTGGGCTTGGGGTAATAGTACAGGTTTAAGGAAGCATCTGATCCTTTGGTACTTGGACCCTTAGGGTCTGCAAGTGCTTTCAGTTCGGTCCAAGGTGTGTATATCCCACCTACATCCTCACACAACCGGTTCAGCAAAATGATGAACTCTTTGAGGGTTGGGCGCCCTAGATACATAGCTATGCTGGGCCCACGGTTTTCAGGTCCGCTTGGGATAGGCAATAGCCTGGCTTCTGGACCCCCAACCCGAAGCGCATTGAAGTCGAGGGCCTTCTATCATTGGCCTGATATTCCCCAAGGGGCGGCAAAAGCCCTCTTCAAAAAAATTGGTCCAACATGAACTCTCAAAACTATTAGGGCTCAGGGTGACGGTTGCAGTTTATAGCTAACAAACTTGTAAGTAGGGGAACCCGCCTTGTAAGACCCAACCCTGAACTCTAAAACGAATGGTTTGGTTTCCTCGGTTGGCACCAAATTCTGCCTTAATGTTTGGGCCTACGTCTTTAACAGCGTATGAGGGTCCTAGGTTTCTTGTATAGCCTAGAAATTGCTCGAAATGAGATGGGAGATTCCTTGAGCTTCGATGTTACATAATCTCTTTATTCAGCCCTATCTGGACCCAGTTTTCTTGTTAATTTTCCATATTTTTTTCTGTTCGATGCTCCACTGTCCCCTAGACCCTAATCCCTCATGTTAAGCCCGAATTCTAAACCTTACAACTCTAGATCTTGAGCCCTCAACCCAAGAGGGCTTTGGGACAGAGCTTGGACCGGGTTGAACCTTAAGCCTCGAACGCTAAGAAATCTCAAAGCCCAAAATTATGAAAGTTTTGGGTTTAGTATTCTGTTACCAGAAACCACTCAGATAGTAGCGGACTTAAACGAGTATACACTAAACCCTGTAGACCCTCAACCCTGGTTTAAAGGGGAACCCTAAACCTCTAAATCCTAAACCCTAAACTTTTTTCAGCCTTAAACCCTGCGTCTGAGCCCTAAACCCTAAACCCTCAGACAGCAAAGTGCCAGCGGGAATCCACATTACCTGGGGCTCTCAGAAATATGTTTACACTTTTGAGTACCTGTACTCTGGATACCCTTCCTTTTGGTGTTCTGCGTTACGTTTTTGTAGGGTATAGCCTAAAACGGGCAGGATTTCCAGGTTCCAGGAATTTGATATTGTTGATGGACAGAGCCCTGACCCTGTGTATGCAAAACCTCGGAATTATGGCGCTACAGCAGACCCAGCGTCAATCAAACGTAGTGGCTTCAACACCTGGATCAGGACCCTGAACTCCAAATCCTAAAGCCCGAAACCCTAAACCATATACCCTGAACCCTGAAACCCTAGACCTCGCAAAGTCAGGTCGAGGCTTGCCGCCCCCTACTCAGCTGAGGTGCAAAGATGGGGGAAGGGGTTCCAACATCTGGGGTCCTAATGTAATGTATAGTGTTTAGATTTCGGGTGTTTACGGTGAGATAACAGCTGCATTGGCACATACAAAGCTACTGTTACTCACCTGAGGGCCCCTCTGTTCGTTTCACCCCTGATGCTCGACAGCGGCCCTGCTGATGCAGAGAAGAAATGCAGAGGAGCCAGAGTGCACCTTACACCGTGTCTGTAGTCTAAGCTCCTTAGAAGGGGTTTTATAAATAAGGGATTATATCGGGGACTACTACAGGGGATAGTGGTACCCCCCAAAAAGCAAAAATGGAAAGCTACAAAGCTCCCTACGAAAAGGACAGCAGTCTTTATAGGGTGGGCTGGATGGTAAGTCCGGGAGGGATCAGTGATTTCTATGCTAGGCTGTTGCAGCACTTATGGAGTGCCTAGAACTAATTCCGTTCTTTGCACGGCTGGCTGCAACAGGATTGCTATTTGTAGGGCATACAACCTACTGATACCAAGCATTGGCTCCAAGTACGGGCCATTACTTCTGGACCCTAGACCCTGAACCGAGCTCTAAACCGCTCCAACCATAAACCCCAAACCCTAAACCCGAAATCACCCTAAACCTTGCACCCTAGACGCCAACCCTAAACCCTAAACCCTAAACCCTAAACCCCAAAACCTAAGACCCAAGCCACCCGCAAGCCGTTCCAGGCTCAAGCCTTGTCTTTCACAAGGCTGCTTGCGGCCCATCCAAAGAAGTGGCCCATCAAATATGGTGCAAAAGGGTTTAGGATTTAAGGCATACCTGGGCCCCAAAAGTATGTAAAATACTGGCCTTTATGGCTATCATTAGGGGTTTAGGGCTATTATTTTACATACTTTTGGGGTTCAGGTAGGGTTTAGGGTGATTCAAAATCGCAATCGTGGATCTCAGGCTCTGCAGCTGAGGCACTCAAGTAGCTATGCGGTATAGCTAAGAATAAACGCCTCACCAATTTTTGGACTTGTCACCCCATATGCTTAATCCAGATGTTGTAGGAAGATGATAAGTCCAAGGCAGTAACCATATTCATTCGCGTTACCCATCTTCAGTTGTCTTATCAACAACTGACTGTGCACACCACGGCAACCAATGGCCAGGTACCTTTACTGGACTATCATTGCGTCTAGTATTGTCAAACTGATGTGATTCAGCTCATCCCCACCAGCTAAACCGTTGTTAAGATAAACATTGCTAAAACAAAAGGAGGGATCTGAGTCTATTAGAATCGCAATCTTCGCGAACCAACATGTCTACAAAGTGTTCCTGATCTTGCGATACTTGAGGCCTGCCTGACAATACTATCACCTAAAGCGCAAGTACTCGATTTTTGGAGACCCAAACCCTAAACCCCAAACGTGTGTAGCTTTTGACATCAGTACATTTGGCCGGGTCTGTGGCTTTTGCTGCGGGAGCCCCTTCTTGCTACGTCAGGCCCGGCCCCAGATTTGCCTGTAAAAAAGGGTTCAGGGTTAAGAATTAAGGGTCTGGCGTTTAGTGCGATATTCCTGGGAATATTCAATAACAATTTGGGCCCATAATCCCTATGTATTCCCCAAAAAGCCTTCAATGCATTTTTACAGGGCTTCTGAACCTATCCCAAATGAACTGCAGCCTAGTAGTACCTATCCTCTAGTTAGTACCTGAACCCCAGAAGTATGTAAAATAATTGTCCTTTTAGCTGTTTTAAATGTTTTGGGCTGTTATTTTACCTACGTCGGGGGCCCAACGAGCTACGGACTAAGCCTAGGTTGGGGGGGACCTATAGGGGACTATGTATGTAGGACCTTTTGGATCTATTTGACGGGTTCTGCTTTGATTTTTTCTAGATATTTCATTTGTTTAATTGTTTTAACGTTGTTTTATTTTTTTGTGTTTACCTTTTTTAAACTTTTTTAAAACGTTTTTAACTTTTTAAAAAACTAAAAAAAGCAAACAAAGATAAAACAGCTAAACAAAATCAAATAAATTG
>CAJNIZ010001834.1:9721-27845 GCA_905231905.1 Symbiodinium pilosum | reverse complement strand
GAACAGCTGGACGCTTGTGAATCGCAACTGCCACCGGTTTTGAAGTCACAAGAGTATGCAACAGAAGGAATTCCTGCGACGACGCGCATATCTCTAACAGCAAACCACCTCTGCATAGACCAACAGTAAGCCGGGCTGTTGTGTGTTTCACAGATGCAGTTTGAAGGTCTTTGCTCGGCCTGTGCACTTGATCGCAAATGCCGGGGAAGGCACGAGACACTTCTGTATGGGATGGAGAATCCGTGCGAAAGGCAGGCGGCGTCTAACAACCTGCATGCTCCTTCTTGCGACCTGGGCCAGCACATCCACGTGGTGGGTAAACCACCTTAAGAATCGGCCTGAGCACTCCAAGGAGAGACCATCTCCCCTGCGGTTGTTAGAATCAAACACCCTTAAATGCACTAGCACCTTCAAGTGCGCGTGCTTCTAGATGCTGCAGATCTCTGACGCATGCAAACGAGCACCAGACACACCCACAACACGTTCTGGGGCTGAGAAAGGCACCGCGCAGCATAAAGTCATGATCTCATGGGCTTCGGAATTCTTAATTTTTGATCGGCCTGGAGAGGACTCTGAGATTTGCCAGTAAACCCTGGAAGGGACACCGACATTTCAAACAGGAAAGCACACACAAGCGCGGGAAGTGGCCACCAACCAACCACAGGTATCTTCCGACAGGCTGGCAAGTGTTTACACTTTTTTCAGGGGGTCAACCACACAACGAAGCACGAAGACTCCTTAGAGAATGAAGCACTTCTGAAATTGCTAGTATCAAAACACCCTTGTATGCACGAGCACCTTCAAGTGAAAGTGCTTCTAGATGCTGCTGACCTGCGATGTATGCAAAGTGGCGAAGTGCTGGCAAGGAACCGTCTGGGCATTCACCCTCACGAAATACTGGGCAACACTCAGTCACGGTGCTTTGAAGCAACTGCGCAGCAAGCCGTCACGCTGTGTTTGCGCATTAAATGCAGTGGAGCAGAACAGACAAATCCACCAAAGATAAATGGAAACAAAGTGAAGGCCCTCCTCAAACAATTCACTCGTGACCGCGGTGGGGAAACTCCGAAATTCCTGTGAGGCTTCTGCCGCAGGTTTGTCAGAAAGGCATCAATCCTCCGCTCCAAGTTCGCCAGAACCACTGCAGTGCTGGCATCTCGGCAGTCCTTACATGCTGCGCGAAAGCGGAGATCTGCGCAGGACATCCGCAGGAACTCAATGCAAACTCTTCGGACGGCTTGCAGGAATGAGGCCATGCAGCGTTCTCGCGTGCGGCACCAAGTTCCCAAGGCTGGAACGACAATCCACAACCGCAAATGTGCAAGGGCAAGTGCTGTACTCATGGCAGCCCTGGGCAAATGAAGCCCACATCACTTCTGTGAATTGACTGATGCTGAGCTGAGATTGAGAACAAACTCACCGGCATGCGTGCGGCGAGAAGGAATGTTCGGGAGTATCACAAACACCTGCCTAGTATCTGGCCTACAAAGACCAAGTCCGAATTCCAGATATTAGTACGCTTGCGTTCCACTCCTGGCTGTCTGGTTCTCACAACTCTTTTGACTGTGTAGCCATGCTCGTCAATGAGGAGCAATGCGCTTGCAGCGTCTTGTCTGGGGAAAGACGGGATTGCCATGTTCCACACCGGGGCTTCCATGATCCACCCAGAGACACCAAAACAAGTGCAAGCATGCACTCAATGCACTGTGTAGTGAATGCGTCGTATAAAGGAACAATAGTAGTTGTTTTGGGTTGAAAATTGTTGTTCCGATGCTGGTTTGCGCACACAGCTCTTCACTGCTGACGCACGATCCTTGCAAACATACTTCCTTTTGACAACTGCATTGCCCTACAAAGCTAAATTAAACTTGGCACTTGATCCGAGCAGCGCAGGTAAAAGATAATGCCTCGCTCTTTGCAGCATGCACTCAAGATTGACTCTCCTGCAGAAAGTCTCAGGTGGAAAAGGATTACCTGAAGGCTCGATGAGTGGAGCAACTGAGGACTGTCGTGCAGAAACTACGGGCGTGCCAGACATGACAGAATGTGTGAGCACAAGAGGAGTTTTGCGGAGCCAGATTTCATCCACCCTCTGTTGGTTGAAGTATGCCCGAGTTCAAGAGTGCAGTACTGCTAGTTAATGGAATATTACACTTGCAGCTCGCATACTCGCAGTCACACAGGCAGTCTGAAGACTGGTAGTTTGGGGCTTTGTGCTCTCGATTCCTCATTTGCTTCGTGTTGGGAACGTGCAAAACATGGACTCGCTCTGGCTGCCCTCCGAAGCATGGCCCCGGAGTTCTAAAACCAAGGCTTTGAGGCATTCACCACAAGCCAGCAAGCCAGCTGCCTGCTAAGGAGACCAGCCACCATGCTGCGGTTGAGATACCTTGTATACAGTATACGTGTTTGAAAGCTGCCAACAATGCATTCCGAACCATGGGATTGCAAAGTACCCAGCAGCCTTCAACTGCAGCGGGTTTGGCACCAATGGTGGCCGGAAAATCTAGCAATGAGCTACAGCAGCTGTGTCTCTAAACATTAACTTGCGAGATTGCTCGTCTGAAAAGGACTCATCAAAAGGCGCTGCATTCAGCCAGGCCGTCCGCGTGCTACTGCTCCTTTGTTGCAAAGCTGCTGCATGCGTTTGCAATGGATTTTCTACTCATCTGTTTTTCAGAACATCTGCTCCCATAGAAACATTTCCGTACATGAACAAGAACGTGTAGTCGTTCCCCCTCCGTACATGTTTTGGCCACCTTCTGGCTAATGGACCTCGCTCACGTCTAGGACTGTCTCAAGAACGTTAACTTCCGAAGGGTAAAAACAACCAGCACCCTTGATGCCAGGACGCGCACCTACTTCGACACATGCCCTGGTGGGTTCTAGCAGCCTCTTCTTGTGGCTACAGTGAGATTAGCAGTGACAATGAGATGACGATGACTCTACCTGTGAGGTTCTGTGCTAAAGAGGCTATACTTCACCAAATCATTCCAGAGTCCCCCGTGAAATTATGGTACGGCCATGCACCACAACTCGCAAAGCCAGCGTGTTCCAAACCTGGTGACCCTAAAGCCTATCCAAACTTTAAGGAGAGTACCTAAAAGCAATCATCGCGTTCCGGAAGGAGAGCAAAGACCACCTATGTCACTGCTGGCGTGCACCTGCCTATTGGTTCTAGTGGTGCAGTGGGCTTTGTCAAAAGATGTTCGGACGAGAGCTTGCACCTATGCCGACTTGAGGCGTTAAACATCACTGCTGTTGCTATGGTGTGTCCCATGTTGCAGTTCGGCCTTGACCACTAGTATCTGCGGCTGCCCTGATTACCGATGCTTTTCGCTACGGCCCCTTACTGCTCCTTGACGGCGTCAACGTCAGCCCGCAAGGAGATGGCGCAGCGCAAAGGCCCAAGCCAGATACTCAGGGCAACAAGCAGCAACGTCACGGCGAGCGACAAGAGAAAGTTGAAGACGCCTTCCACGGATGAGAGCTATGTAAGCATGTAAGGCCAAGACCAACGGCACCAGCACTGCTACACTTGCTGCTCTGCTACCACATCCACCACAACAATCACCACCACTGTCGCTGCCACCACCACCTTTCACGATTGCTACTGTTGCTAGCAAAAGAAAGTAAACTCCAATCAGCTGCCCATTCTTGCTACAGTTTATAGGGGCTTGGCGCAAGTCACAGCCACCAGCAGGAAGAAGCATGGGTGCCTCCCTGCGCCAAGACGACCACCACAAGTGACGCCAGAGAGCTCCCCAGGAAAGACAGTGCTGTTAGCAAAGATGAGGCTGAACCGGCAATCTCCTGCGGGCTCACCACGCCAGCCCCAGCATCGAGCCATGGTGTGTTACACTTACAGCGAATAGAACTTTCATTCATTCAGTGTGTTCAGGCACTGTCATGTCATGAAAATTCTGTCCTCAATGCCCTCTGTAAACTGGCACAAGGAGCAAACGTAGGGAGTCCAGATCACCAACTCAGCGAAACAGGTGGCTGCCATGTACCAGCCCAGGCTGTTGCTCCTTGTACGGGTCCCCCAAGCTGAGTAGGTGAGCTACTACGGCCGAGAATGTCACGCTCTCTATCACTCCCAATGATCTCAGCAAGCTTTTCGCAATTTCCAAACCGCTGCAACCTCTGACTTGTGTATCAGTCCCCTTAGATAGCTCCTGGACGCGGAAAAAGCCAGGCATGCTGCGGAGAGGAGCAAGGGCCCCATGGAAGCCACAAGGCAGCTTCTCGGGCCCCAGGGCAGCCAGGACGGAATGTAGGAACCCAGCATGCCGGAGGCTGCTATTAGCGTGATGCAAATGGACGTCTGGCGCAGCGAGAGGTGCAGATCCCTCCGCAGCATGATCCCGTTGCTGGCTGCCATCCCATCGAAGAAGCTCTTGATGAAGAGGCAAGCTATGAGGATCAAGCAGCGGCAACGGTGCAGGAGCGTACGCCGGGCGCAAGCCCCATAGTTCCTGGGAGGCACACCAACAGAAACAGGACTCGCAGATACAGAGCTCAATGTTGAAGATCACTTTCTAGACTCTGTTTGGACAAACGTCCCTCCCGCACTTGTCGTAGGACTTCGCTGCACAAGCTGAAGCTGCTCAGGTTCTGCGGGGAGAGCACGAAAGAAAGGCGGCTCTGGACGATCAATAGCATGTCGGAAATTTGCGAAATGAATGTGAATCAAACATGACAGGGTGTCTCCAAATGAATTTCCCATATGAGGATACCTCATGATCACCAATAATAATCAGCTATGGCCATGGGAAGATGTCAACTGAATCATCATAATCCTCTTCATCAACGGTGAGGCTCACATCCACAGTCGGAGGAGCGCTTTCCTCCACAACCACGGAGCTGAAAAGAAGAAGGCAGCAGGAGAGGCCGCTGAGCAGGTAGAAGGGGCAGCGCCTGGGGTTCAAGGTTTGGGATCCTGGTCAGACTGTACTTGCTCATGACCTCCAGAAGGACCTTCCGCATATGCCTTACACAGCTAAACAACCCTACATAATCCTACAGAGCACTCAAGCCCTCTTTCTGGAAAGCCCGGGGGTCTGCTAAACGAAACTTCAGAAAGACGACTACTCGATCCTCATCCCGTACTCCTGGGAGTCTGGCCCTAACCCCTTGTATGAAAGGCACCAGCCGAAGGCGTCTGCTAAGAAGCCCCCAGCAGCAGGAGCTGTCAGTGGGCCGAGCTGCATCAGAACTGCCATGGAGCCTTTGAGAGGGCTAGGCGCCGGTGACAATTGGGGCTTGGGATGGTCGGCTTTGCCGCATTTGGAGCCACAAGACGTTCTCTGCGAAACCATGGAGTTAAACAACTTCAGCAACTCACACACCCTAACGGTAACGATCCAGTCGTGTAGAATTAGGCAGTGGAGGAGCATTCTTCCAACAGGATACCCACACAGGAAAGCCCAGAGAGCACACCACCTGATCCCGCGCTCCTTCGCACACAGAGCGAGGGGGCTGACAAAGCCATAATAAAGCACTTATCTTACATAGCAGCTCTGTTCAAAATCCTATGCGGGGATCTTGGCAAGTCCGGTCTTCTGATGGTTTCTCAACGTCATCCCTATATAAGCTCCTAAAAAGACCCCATCGTCCAATTAAACTCTAAGCCCTCAACCCCAAGTCCTCCACAAGCCACAATTCAAACCCCAAACCTTAAAATTCTGCAGACGAAGTTGCCCTGGTAACGCAGTCGCTCTGCCATGTCCGCGTAGCCTGAAGCTGTGCGTGTCCAGTCCAGATCTCATGTTCCTAACTATCTTTTGAAGGAGTCGAGGACTCGTGAAGTACCACTACTTCGTGAGTCTGGTAGGGAATAACGGAATATGTTATCTAGGGATGATACAAGGATGATTTCACCTTGCTTTGCTAACCACTAGTAAGAAAAGACGGGAGAATCTTGCCCACGGATTGTAGGATCGCCCTCACCTACCTATAGGACCAGCATGTACTCCAGGCAGGCTGATGATTGAGGACATGGGATGTTGTTACGCTTGCACTGGTGCGTAGCCTGACAGACATCGCAGGTTTGGTTGCACGGCACAACGAGATATACAGAATCGGCTCTCCACAACAGGCTGCTCGAATACGCTAAGTGACTAATTGACGCTGGCTTACCTTTGTTGCTTCAGGTGGAGAAGGCTGCTGCATCGCTGATTGAAAGCAGAACTTGGCAAAGCTCTTGCTTATCCTGTGACATGATTTTACTCCTGACCCTCAACTTGTTTGAGGCTTGATAGATTTCAACACGGAACACGTTTAACAACAAAAATACAAACCAGCAGACCTTTGACCCTTCTACGTTTGTAAGTCTCATTGGCAATACCTCGTATTCCTTGTTAAATGCTGGGCTTGGCTTGGTTTCTAGAGACCCTGATGAAGGTCAAGAGACAGTCCGGTACTGTTGACAGTACCACGGGTGTCGCAGCCGCTGCCATCCCCTTGTCGAGCTTTACATGATTCCGGCTAAGAGTAAGATTCACGACGGCGGGCACCCGTTGTTAATGGGTTCTTTTCTTTGCAGGCTTTGCTTGTGATTCTCAAGTATGTTTCACCAGAAGTGTGTCTTGGGCCTGTGATGAGTAGGTACACCCTCAAACCAGGGCACCACACCTAACAGATCACTGGACCATACTATAACCACCACGAATTAGCACGATACCACCGCGGAGGATCGCCGGCACGAGGGCAACACGCACCTCACGATCTACATAAAATAAAGGGACAACATATGCGCGCAGCATCACCGAAACATTACAGGAACAAGCGAAGCCTTAATCTAAACCACAGCACAAAACAACAAGTCGTCAAGAGGTCGCAGGAAAATCGCACCACATTCTACATGCAAACACGGAATCACCAAGAAAACACCAAGAAATCACCGAAAGATCACACAGCAGGCATGGAAGGCAGATTTGGCACCACGAATAAATCACCGAAACATGAAGTCTGGCAGCTAGCAAATTCCTCGCGCTCCCCAATAGCTTGCTGACTCGTGGATTTCACAGCTAAGACATTTGAGGGTGATGAAACCCGCGAATCAACAATGATCCGAAACTGGTCCGAAACTGAGGAACTTGCGCATTCAGGAAATGGATTTTCCAATTTTCCAAGAACCAGACCACGGCTTCACACCGCTACGTTGAAGGATGATCGGCCACGGGATCTTCAAAACCGAATATTCCAAAGCAATCCGATTTCCGTGCAACAAAACCTTTGGAAGGCTCTTTCGTGCGTACCACCTACCGGTTCAAATATACCCTCAACCTTTGCCTTTCCCCGCATTCCTCCCTCACGACCAGGAAGCTGCTTCATGAATCAACTGCCCAAATGAAAACCGAACCAAAAACCTTCAATCCTGGCGCAAATATGAACTCCTGCCCTAAACCCTCAACCGCAAACCCAAACCTCAGGTTCGCCTGGAAAATTCGCCCGACTATGAACCAGGGATACGTCTCAGCACAGCCACAGCACAGAGTGCTGGTGGCCAAAAGCGCCTGACATGCCAGAATCACCTCAACCAAGGCTTGTTGTAGGGGGTTGCGGTTTGGGCTTTGGTCTTCGAATCTCGCTATTGTCAGGCAATGTAACACCCAAAGCGCAATGACAAGCATGGACAAGCAAAGCAGGTATTGTTGATTGCCAAGGTACATCTGCCCTCAACAGGAAACAACAAACAAACCTCAAAAATTGAACATTGCATACACCAAATTGACAACGCATGCTTTCAAACCAAGCCGCAGGCCGGCGGCCAATGCTGTCGGACAATGGTCCAAAGATCAACATGAAAATGGCACTGGTAAACAGGTGGACTTGGATCGTGGCCCCCAAATGAACCTTGGAAACCTGAAAATCATCCGCCATGTCGGGCATGCTCGGTTGATATTGGTCAGTGCAAAAAAAATCCAACAAGAGCGTGGCGCCCAGGGCAAACAGCATGCTGGGGCACATCCCAATTCGCTTTTGACGTCGGCTCGTTTTCGAAGACATGAAAGCATGAAGCCAGTACCCTGCGACCAAAGCAGGGGCGATAAAGACCAACAGCTTGTATACACCTGCAGGCAGCCGCCAGTTCTTTGACTTGCTCACCAAAATTTGGAGCAGAAGCCGGGATTGTGCCGGATCTTCCAAACCAGGCTCATGCATGGACATTGCTTGGAACGGCACAACCTTCGTTCCACCAATTTCATTACCAGATCGTACACCTGCTTGAGGGCTTGCGCTTGTGCTTGTGTAGCCATAACCTTGTGCGACTTTGTTGCTTGACACTGATGCCTCAGCAAATACCCAAGCATGACACCTTCTGTGTGGCCCGGTCTGATAGAGTTTGTGGGTTCCTTCTCAAGAGCAAAGGCTTGCAGACCGGCCAACTCACTGACCAACAAGCCGAATACCTGCGGCATGGCTACAAAGCAGCAGCAAAATACTTAACTTTGGATCAGGCTACGAGTTGAGCCGTGACATCATGAAGGCCCAATGCTGCATCGAGAGTTACAAAGTATTGCACATGCATCATGTCATGAGCTGGCCACGTTGCAACCAGCCCCTAATTCATGCAGCAAGCAAATCAGACGATAGCTTGACCTATAACTGTGGATGCCACGTCCCGTGTACAACGCTGACATCTGTACAGATTTTGCCAAGCAATAAATGGGTCTTTGGACCCTCTCACGTTGTTCGCTGCTGAAGCTGCCTGCACAAAACAGCCAAAGCATGCGGCCTCGCCAATGCGTGCCAGGAAATTCTCCATTGAATCCTATTGCCAAACATGCCCAATATGTGCCATAATGGCACAAGTGCAACGCACAACTTCCAACTCGAAATGTACAATGCGCTCGATTGCATCGCTTCGCGATCTCAAAACGCAAACGAAAAGTTGTTACCCAAAAAGCTTTTCCCCTCGATGAAAACTGTGCATTTATGCTGCACTCACTGCCACCCAAACGTAAGCAAGCATATTCAAATGATGGCAAACCCAGCATGGATGGCTGACTTTTCGCGTTCCACACGCTGCAAGAAGCTTGAGTTAGCTGGATGCAGTATGCCACAACTGAGCTTATTCAGACGGCTCCAGCAGGGGAACAAAGTGACACACTCCGAAGACCTATGGTCAAATTGCGGTCACAAGTTCGCATACGCCGTAATGCCGAGCAGAATCTTGATGGCGAGCAGGCTTCAACCTAAAGGTCCACTGGTTAAACCCAACAAAACGTAGCCGGGCTGTTTGGAAATCATTGAACGGCCTGCTCAGGCGTGGGCCACACAGGTAGTCTAGAATCGCTTGGGTCATTCCTTGTGGCTGTAACTGTCGAAACAATCCAAAGCACAAAGTAAATGCTAAGGATGCTATGGCAATGTTTTCAGAAACTCCGTCATGGGAGCTGGGCTTCGAACGTTTTGCTGGGCACAGGCGGTCTCGAAGCCACATTCTGCCTCGTGGAGGGAAATGTCCAGCGAACAGCTGCACTAAATGTTGTGAGAATATGGCTGCCCTAAATTGCCAGCCGGATTCTTTGACGCCTTCTCACCGCATGTGCCAAAGAAAGTCTGGGGTACGGGGTTTGCAGAAATTCCAGGCCGCCATGTCTTCGCAGGGTGCTGTCAAGTGGAAAAAGCCCAAATAATCCTCTCCTCCTGCTGATAAAACCTCCTAATAATGAATGTTCCCTACAAACTGTAATATATCACCATGGGACTTCTTAGGGCGTGGTGGAGGGGTATTAGCAGCAGCCTAGACTGCCGATGGCTTCGACTCGCTGAATCAAAGTAGAAAACGCCCAAAACCGAGCTACAAGTCTTTATGCCAATATATACTAAGCATGCTTCATATCGAAAATCTGGTTTAACAGTGACGGTGGTGACAATTTGAGTGTTGTCCTGCCCAGCCGTTATATAAAGCTAATCGCCCAACTGCTTGAATCTGGGGACTGACGTTTTGCTTTCCCTGCTGATCTTCACAATGCTCGTCATATAATGCCATTTTGTTTGAACTGTTCCTTGGCTCCCTAAATCCTGAACCCCGAAACAACCCAGGGCGCTTCAGTCGTATGAATCCATCTTTCACGTGTAAGTCCGGGATGGGCCACAATTCCAATCTTCAAGACTTTCTTCTTGCCTTGCTTGGGGTTTAAGGTGTCTGGCTGGTCCAAGAGCAGCACAATGTTTGTCTGGAAGATATTGTAGGTCTGAATGATGTGCCCAGAAAAGACCTCCGCTCACAAGCCCCGCTGTATTCTTCTTTGCGGCTGATAAAACAAATGCGGCTGATAAAAACCAATTGATGAATAGTCTCAACAAAACACGGCCAAAGAGTGGCACGGGCCAATCAA
Source organism: Symbiodinium pilosum (assembly GCA_905231905.1). Lineage (NCBI taxonomy): Eukaryota > Dinophyceae > Suessiales > Symbiodiniaceae > Symbiodinium > Symbiodinium pilosum. Next base: position 17,493 of record CAJNIZ010001834.1, on the reverse strand, counting down.
TATTGATTGGCATGACGGCAAAGTGAAAAATCTCATAGAAACGTGGCCAAAAATATCCTAGTGATGACAGCCCTGACAACTGAAAAGTCAGTAGAAAAAAATCTCCTGCAAGCCCCAAGCCAATCCTGAGGCACATGCAAGATGGATCCAGTGCTCGTGGATCGAATCTGCGCACCTAATAGGAAGCACATCAATTTAGATTTCAAGGCTCTGAAACGTTGAGTTTCTTTTGGCGCATGTGGGACTTTACTCGTCCGACACATCAGGAACCCAAATACAGCGACCCCTGTTATAATACTGGCAACTACCCGCATATTTTGTATCTTGGAGTCTTCACGGAACGAAAACAAGCTAGCCCTAAAGCCTGGGCATAAACTCTCTATGAGCCTGACTAGGCGAGGGTCTTAAGGAGCACATATCATGACCGTAGCCGCGAAAACGTAAAGTACCAGAGACTGACGTGATCAAAGTGTAGTGACTATACGCTCACGGCATGTGGCTGCGGGATGTCCGGCTCGGGGAGCGACTTTCAGATTTACAGGAGCGGTTGGGGCTTACATGGGCTGACATAGTGGGTCCTGAGGCCTTGTTGGGTCACTATCTGCTACGATGCAGGCACCTAAACCAAAATTCTACACAGGAGCGCCGCCGGATTGGGCGGGGAAGGCGGCTGGCAATCATGAGGCTCGGGCTTTGCACATGAGCCTATTTTTTGAGGCCAGAGAAATACGGCAGAATGAGACCCGGAAACAGGCCATCCATCGGTTGGAAAAAGCTACTTGCTCTGGACATCCTTCAAACTCTCGTGGATGTTCCTAGCGCTATCTCCAACACGTGGGAAATTTGGTGCCCCGCCTGGCTGCAACGGTCATGCGCCCAGCACTGCCACTCCTGACGACTCCCGGCCTCACAGTTGTTCAAAATCGAGGCTTGCCTCAAAAGCATGCTTGGAAACGTACTCAGCATTAAAGCAGAACGAGGAGCAAGGCTTGCGCCGCTCATGCTTCATTGTCAGCATTGCTTCCTTTTTTGCCACTAGCACGCCGCGAGTTTGCTGAACTCGGACCGTCCTTGGAGCCTCGGCGATTTCGCCAAGGCCACCAGCTGCCGATTTTCCTCTGGAAATTTTCGCAACTGTCTCAGCTTGCCAAAGGAGCAGCACAGCTGCAAGGATGGTCTTATGGACCCCGGATGGCGCTGGTAGCATAGCACGCAGGACTTCGACCAACAGAGATGCCCACTTCTGCCGCTGAGGCCTTGACATTGAGCGCAGCACGTTGGCAAAATGGTTGAGGCAGGGGGATATGCGAAACCAGACCTCTTTGAGCTCGGCTTCTTCGGATGGTAGCTTTTCTTGCAGCAGCTCTCCCAACTGATGCAGCATGCTTTCAGAGACCAGGCGCCGCACGAAGTGCAGGCCGGCGTTGCTGTAAATTTGAAGTATGTGATGGGACGCGTGCCGAATGGACTTGTCCACGGAACGGCTGCCCGTCAGCAAATACCCAACGTTCTTGGAGACGATGCTGCGGACAACATGTTCGTCAAAATGGCTTGTTCTGCCCAGGTTTTTGCACCAGCACCGACCTCGGATGGAAACCGGCTCGAGCGAGACTATGTGACTGTGTCAGTAGCTTGCAGACATTCGCAAACACTGGCAGTAGTAGTGGCGATAAGCAGATCAAGGGACAGAAATACAATTTTCGCTCTGCAGCATCTGCAAAGGCTTCTCCACGCTGCAGCCTTTCAGAAACCTCGGAAAAGTCCACAATCGACGAGGGCCTGCGCACTGCATAGCTTCAGTGACAGGGAAGCAGCTGAAAGCAAGAAGAGGCCCAGGATCTACAGTTGCCTCTCCAAGCTGCCCATCTCGGTCACGTGCTGTATCAAGACCTCAGAGCGGTCCAGCTTGATGCCGGGGTCGCCCAGGGACGGCCATTATAGACCTTTTTGGGGTCTAGCCCTTAGGCGTGCTCCCCAGTTCCGACCTCTGAATTTTCCAACATGCAGGTTGACACGGCCCCACCTGGCGAGTCTACAATGGGGTGTCCCTGGGGCCGGGGAGCCTGTGGCAAGCTTGTTGGGACGCCAGGACGCCCATTTCAGATCTTCTCTTTTAGTTTTGATTCTGGCCTGTATCACAGAGACATGTCACAGCCACAGCTTTGAGGGAAATTGTCTTGCATTGGACCTTTTAATGCTTTTTACTGGCTGAAGAAGCCTCTTTTTCGCTTGGATGTGATGCATGGAGAGTCGTGAAGCCTCTATTTGTGGGTCTTGGATGGCAGCCTAAGGCTCTCTTTCGTGAGCGTTCAAGAGGCTTAAGAACCTACCTACTTAACGAACAGAAGAATCAGCAAAAGGATGCACAATGAATGGGAAATCAGAAAAGGCACGCTCTACCCCCTCCCATACGGCCCTCTCCCCCAGCACCCTAACCTAAAAACTCACTTGCCTCGCGGCGCCTCTAAGACGGCCCTCAAAAACCCCTACGCTTTTCAGCGCCTATGACCCCTAAAGATCACCTAAAAATGCCTACGCCTTTCGGCGCCTGAAAACCCCTACGCCTTTCGGCGCGGACAAATGCCTAGAAAGAAAACCTCCGCCATTCGGCGCCTGGAAACGCTTAAAAACCCTACTCCTTTCGGCACCTAGGGACCCCTAAGACACCTAGGCCTTTGAGCGCCTAAAAACCAAAAAAGACCACTAGAAACCTGCAAAAAAAACAGCATCTCTTATCGCCTGAAGACCCCTAAAAATGCCTACGCCTTTCGGCGCCTACAAACCCCTGAAAACCCCTGCGCCTCTCAGCGCCTTGAAAAAATATTACCCCTAAGGCCCCTCGCCCAAGGACCCCTACGCCTTTCCGCAACTCCTACAAACAATGATCATGAGATAAGCCAGCCCCACGCACCAAAATAAAATCCTGTCAGCCTAACCCCCAAACTGATCATCTAGTGACATAACATTTTGGGGGGTCCGACTTCCATCCGAGCCAGCAACATGCACAAAATAAGATTCTGCAAGCAGCCACAACGACCTCAAAATAAAATCCTGGAGGATCTGATGAAAATTGAATTTCAGGCTCAACGCCTTAGATTTCATTTTGCCGTATCCGACCCCTATCCTAAAAGAATATATCTCCTCTGCTGCTTCAGGGCCACGGACTCTACACGGTAACACAACACAGGATGCAGTCATGAACAAGTTTCCAATGAAAAGGTTGGGGAGGAGCTTGCCGACAAAAGGTCTGACACAGCTTAAGCCCACATTTTCGTCCCTGCCCCAAAATGTACCTAGGTACACCCCATCCAAGACCTTAGCAAACTGAGGATATAGACCCGGCTACCAGTGTGGCGATTCTCCTGTACCCCGCCTGAGGGCTGTGGGTCTCCCTGGAGGCCCGGCGCCAGGCCACGATCTCCGACAAGTAAGGTGATCTGGCCCTCATGTCCCCGGCTCAGCTGCCCAGATCAGAGACGAGGGACAGTCAGGTACTGCAAGAGACCTGGCCTCAGGCTCACGCAGGCACAGCGCCTCCTTGAAGCTCTTTGAAGCTCGCTGCAACTAAACAAAGCTTGTCAGAAGACCGAGGTGCAGAAGAAGTTTTTGGGGATCCCACTCTTGATGTCCAACCTTGGGTCGACGGGCAGCCCAACATGGCACTGAGCTTCTGAGGGCCCACGCTTGTACCAAGCAGGCTCGGTTCAACGCAAAGCTCTGAAATGCTCTGAAGCTTCGAGGACGGTATCTCTGTTCTTTAGCTGCAATCCCAACCCGTTTTTCCCAGGGCCGCAGGGCTCGCTGCAATCCTGACCGTCCGTCTGGCAAGCCCTGTCCAGGAACCTCGATGGCAGGCGTTGACACAAAAATAATGACACTATTTCAGAAGCCGCGGGCGAAGCATGAAGATGAAGGCAGGCCGCTCGGTCTGGGAAGCACAGCTCGCCGCGCTCGCCGCGCTCGCATGCTGCCTCTGTCCAGCCTCAATCTCCTCTTGCATCCTGCCAGCATGCTCGGAAGATCTCAGAAGCTCAAAAAGCGGAGTCATGCCCCCTGTTACGAGATCGGCAGAAGCTTGTCCAACTCCTCGACACCGCCTTCTCAAGCTCCATGTTCTTCTGCAGCTGCTCCTTGAGGCGATTGGAAATCATGTCCAGCTTTTCTGCCAGAGCTGCCTCAATGCATCAACAATTTAGCAGAACATCTCCAGCACTGAAGGCTGGGCCGCTCGATAGACGACTGCTTCCAAATCCATGTCTTGCCCACAAGGAAAAGAGGGCTGCTGGCATGCTGCCTAACAGGTTTCCCTCGGTGACAGCTAGCGGCTTACAGATGTTGGAAGGACAAAGGTCATCCCTTGGAGTCATCCATCACGAGCCCTCATTCTAAGGTGACCGATCCGAGTGTGAACCGCTTGCACCACTGAGAAAGGCTCTGCAGGTGGGCCTGCTCGACCTCGCGCTCGGCCAAGCGCTTTTCCGCGCTTGCTGCGCGGTCACTTAAGGTGATCACAGTCTCCCGTAGGCCTGTAGCAGAAAAGCATGTCACTGCACCCTACCGCTCTACGGCTACTCACTGCATGAGATCTCTTGCAATTCCGTCGAGGCACGGGTCTCGACGGCTGCCAGCTCTTTTGATTCTTTCATCAGCTGCTTGACCGCCTCAGGGCTCAGAAACTCTCCCCGTAGCGTTTTCCTGTCGCGCATTGGCTCCAACCCTAAACTTGCCTCAGCTTTGGCCTTGCATTCTCCCTAATCGTCCTAACCACCATAACTTGGCGTTGAATGCTCCCGTTTGCAGACCTATGATTTGTTGGACTCATCGCGAAGTAACCGGCCATACTCTTCCTGGCAGCGCATGCTTTTGTTCACGGAGGCAGAGACGGGCAGCGTCAGCACGCTGTGGGCATTGGCGAGACACATGCTGGCTGTCCTTGTAAGTCTTCAGTCTGTCCGACAGGGTCTGCCAGGTTCTCTTATTCCTGGATTTCGTAAAGTTGCGCAAGGTTCTCAACTAAAAGGCACACCTGCATCCAAGCAGCAGATCGTTGAGCAGCTCGTTTGCCTTCACGAGCTCATCACAACGCGACTTCCACCTCGATCTACACACGCTCTAAACCACTGCTCATGCTCTGCCAGAAGACTTCCCGCGCTCCATTCTGAGATTCGGTTTTCGTGTCTGGAGAGGCCGAGGAGCTGGTTTTTGGCAGCTTCGAGCTGCGACGACAGCTGCCCGACTTGTTGCCGAAGCTTCTGATTGTCTGCTTCAAGCCTGTGTTCTGCTGCCAAAGCTCTACCAACGACCAAGCAACTCCTGCTTCCTATGCACAAAAAACTTGCAGTGGCCCCACCCGCCAGGGATGCCAGCGCAGTCGTTCTCCACCAACCTCTCCTGTCGTTCCATGTCACATGACAAAAGAGGCAACAGTAGGGCAAGACACATGAAATCACACATTCAACGGCCTCTGTGCTGCCGGGAGGTGGGCGAGGAATCTGGGTCCTGCAAGAATGAAGCCGCGCATCGCGCACGAGGGGGAGGTACATGGGTTTCCTAGGTTCCATAGTCCTCTGGGTACATAGTGGTCAGGGAGCTCGGAGAGGAACCGTCCTGCCAGGGAGTTGGCGCAATCAGCATGCGGCAAAAGGTGAGGCTTCCACGCTTGCAGCTCGACATGCCATACACCAACCCTAATCGAGGTTTCGGGCTTTGCTCTTGGCGCAAGTCCTGCAAGGCGTTCAGTTTCTGTGAAGAGTACCACGGCGTCTGCAGCTGGGGAAGGTCGGGCAGCTGCGGCGGCCCATGATACCACGTCCACGATGTCTGGCAAATCGCCATGGGGCACTGGCGAATTTGACCAGTGCCAACAAACACCGCAAATCGACTTCTCTGCGCACTCTGCATTACACCGCACTTGCCCGCACCACCACCGCGCAACTTATGAAGTGTGGCGTATAGCGCTTTCGCTACGTGTGATCAAGTGTCGTGAGCGTGTAAGTGTAAGCTTGCCAGCAACCAGGTAAGCGCTAGCTGGAGCCAGATGCGACACAAGTTCAGAAAGACTTGCTCTCATAGGTGAGGTCCAAGTTTGCCGACAGAGCATGTCTAGAGTCTAGGAAGCCCGGCGGCTCCCTGCCATGACAACAATTAACAATTGGACACATTGGCATTGGCGTATGTCTTTCCTGAACAACCCAGGATCGAAGCACAACAGTTCGCGTGAGATGCTTCCTGCATTGTTAGCATCTCCAAACAAACCAGGCTAAGCTGATAGAAGTTGGCTCTCTTGCAGCATCTTGGGCTGCTTCCAAGACGCCGCTGAACAGGAGCTGCTCCAAGACCTGGCTGAGGCAAGAATAGCAATGGCTCATGTGCTGGGACAAGGACAAATCCTGTTGCAAACACTATGAAGCGTGAGGGAGCCGACCATCTTCGAATCAAACTGGCCCGTCACCTGCGAAAACGCTTCATACACTGTCGTACACTGTCAAACAACTTGTGCCCCTGAGAGCTGCAACCACAGAGAAGGCTTTTGTGGATGTGTCAGCAAGCATGACGTTGATCGGGCCTTCTGAGCATTTGGCTTGATGCGGCGAATGAAGTGCGGGTCAGAGGAGCCGATCTTGCTCAGCAAAGCTCGCAAAGAGGCACGAAACCTTATCATCTCGCCATATTGATGGGTGTCACCATCGGAGGCATGCAGTAGCGCAAAGTTGTCCAGAATTTTGAACGCACTAAAGGCGAGTAGCTTAGAAGAAGTCGACTTGGGCTTGCGGTTGGACGTTCTTCCTGGCGAGACGGCCTGATCACAGCAAGCGTTGCAGAACATCTTCGGGCAGGTCGGATAAGCAAGCCTCACTCGTCAAGTTACTGCGAGAGAACTGCTTGGGGCATGGGGCACCGAAATGAAATCCTGGCGGCTCGAGGATTGGGAAGGCTACATCTTGAAGGGGATTCTGTAATCTGCGCGGCACCGACCGTGAGCTCCAGAGGGCACTCTGCCGTCCCAGATCGTGTGGACACAGGCAAGGCTTTCCCAAGGCTCTACATCAGCATGCGTCAGGGATTTCTGAAGAGCAAGACGTGGGGAACCTAAAGAACCCGCGGCCTGAACAGGTGTTGGAGGCCCTACCCTTATCGTGCATTTCAGGGCCATGGAAATGTACAGTCACCGCAGCTGGAAATGCACAACATCAGGCGTGGGGGGGGGGTTGGGGGGCGCAATACCCAGTCAGCATCAGAAGCATCAACGCAGCCATGAGCAAGCGGTCAATGCCTCAAGCAAAAGCTTTGTTTCGGGGGAATGAGTTGGGGCTGGGGGCTTGGCAACGAACATGCTGCAGTCGTCACCTCAGCCCTCGCCTCCTGTGTGCACTGGAGGCTCAGGCTCTGTCGTCGTCTAGCTGTCTAGCCCTCGCCCGAAGGCTCAGGCTTTGTCGTCGTCTGGCCCTCGCCCGGAGGCTCAGGCCTTGTCGTCAGTCGTCAGAGTCGTCAGCCCTCGCCGCCTGTGCAGTGGGGGCTCAGGCTTTGTTGCGTCCGTCAGGCTAATGGTGAATAATCTGATATTTTGAGACTGACTTGATGATGGAGAGCTCAGAGCTTACGACGCAGCTTGCTAAGCTTACAACAAATGCCGCAGTACAGCAGTGAGAGAAAATATAATAACCACCCCTTATCTAGGGGGGGGATGTGGGCTCGAAATAGGAGAATTTCCCATTACAGGTTGGGGGGTGGGGGCGGGGGTGGGGGTGGGGGGGGAGTGGGTAGACTGCGCT
>CAJNIZ010001833.1:8796-21176 GCA_905231905.1 Symbiodinium pilosum | reverse complement strand
CTAAACCCTAAACCCTCATCTCAAATCCCTAAACCCTAAACCCTAATCTCAAATCCCTAAACCCTAAACCCTAATCTCAAGTCCCTAAACCCTAAACCCTAATCTCAAATCCCTAAACCCTAAACCCTAATCTCAAATCCCTGAACGCTAAACGGTAAATAAGTGACAGGCCGAGGGTAGCCAGCTGTCCACGCAGCTCCTTGACCTGGTTTTGGTGAGGCTTAGACTGTAGGGGTTTGGGGTTTAGGGTTTAGGGTTTGGGGCTTAGGATTTAAGGGTTCATTGCTTACTGCTGGGTTTGAGGCTTAGGGTTTAAGGGCATATGGCCCAGAGTTTAGGGTTCAGAATTCTCACGTCCAAAACCAGGTGCTGTGCATAAAGGCATTAAAGCCCCTCCCAGCTTCTAGATGACAACAGCCCAAAACAAAATCCTTGAAACTTTTCTGTTCAAGCATAATTCTTATATATATATGTATATTCCTTAGGATTGCTTAGGGCACCCTTTACAACACCTACCACATCCGCGTGAAGTTGAAATGCCCGTGAGATGCATCACCAACTCCGTTGTCTTGTTGACTGTTAGTTGGCAATGAATGAAAGAATGCGGAAGAGACTGCAAATTCCTGTAGGGTTTGGAGCATGGGGTTTCGCATGGAAAGAATTGGCAACAAAATGGAAGCTGCCAAAAAGTTAATTCTTGAGGAGTGGGCTACTATCGGGGTCCATACTTTCTTCCCGACTAAACTAATAAGTTGTCTTGTCAATAAAAAGTGGTCATACTGCGCTTGTCGGGACAAACCTCTCACCTAAATTCCTAGGAAAAAATGAGGGCCCGAATTGTGGGTTGACAACATGATGTTCCCTCTTTGGGTAGCCTAATGTTAGGGGCCACATTCTGTTGAGGAACCTGAAAGGGGGCACAAATTTGACAATCTTTTATGTATTCCTGTAATTAAGAACCGTTATTGATTCCTATCGTCTGTCACAACTTGCTTTTTGTGGCTTGCTTGTCCACTTACCCGTCTACTAGCACAATCGCCAAAAATCGCATGCAGTCAGCGTTAACATCCATCATCTTTTAGTTCTCATAATGAGGCGGCCCAGACATGTTCCTTTCTGTGATTATGGGGGTTTCGAAAAGTTTGGGGCCCCTGTTTTGTCCTTATATCGAGGACTATCATGTTTTGGGATGTACAAGGTGGACCCCCCCCATTCCTGAAAACCCACAAATAGTAGTTTCCCAAACCAGGCGGACCCCAATATAGACCCCAAAATAGTACAATCCTTATTGTGGGGAACCCTTAAAAGGGTACCCGTAATTTTGGGAAACCCCCGAAATGAGGCTGATCGAGCATGCGGAGCGACTGGAGTGGGCTGAGCAGTGTGAGCCCCGGGAGTTGCGGAATTTCGATTTTTGTTACCATGGTAACCCCCGATAATACAGCCATCCCAGAGTCCTATGAATAAGTGTTCCCCCCCCTTTGTATAATGGTATAAGATTGCGGCTAGCTCATGGGGGGTTGGGGGGCTTCGTTATGAAGGGGAAGGGAGTAGCGGCCACAAGGGCTTCTGGCGAATGATGCATGGAGACGGTACAAGCATAAAGAGTTTTCTGGAGAAGGGTCTCAAACATTTTTTTACTAGTGCACCTTACCGGCGGATCCTGTATGTGGGCTTAGGTGGGTTTAAGCAGCAGGAATCGTCAAGCGACAAAGCCAATTGTAGAGGTACTGAAGATTCTGCATGAGCTTGGATGCTGAATCAGCAGCTAGAAGGAGCACGCACGCTGTTCAGGTATGAGAAGCTCAGGGCATAACTGTGCGGGGGTCATTGAGGTTTTGGCTTGGAAGATAATCAAGGGCCACCAAAGCTATGATTTATTATCCCAAAAAACCCGTCCAAATTGTCCAGGCAGCGGCTGAAGGCTGCCAATGAGCTTCTACAGGCCGAGCTGGTACCAGCCTTCTCTTACTATCTTCTCCCGCAGAAACAGTCCAGAGGTGTAGGCAGCCACTTGTAGGATTGCGAGGGAAGTTCTTCTTGCTTGAGATGCCGGGCATACCGGCCACACTATACGGGATTCATAAGTGTAGATTAGTTGATTCGCCCACCCACTGAGATTGACCGTGCAGATGAGTGATCATCAAATATACTGTCACTTGCGTTAGTAGGATGCCTATATATGTAGCACTATTGCGGGGTTCGGGGAATTAGCTAAGGAACTAAAGGCTTAAGATCTACTACTTGCTTCTACTCCTTGTGCAGTTTCCTCTCGGTGGATGAAGGAAACTCGCACCACTCAGAACCCCGTAATACTGTACTTCCGTGAGCAGAGGGCATATATGCAGGGTGTTCGTGCAAGATTTCCTCTGTCCACTGCACCCCGCCCAAGCCCCCCAAAACACTAAACCCCGCACCTCAAACCTTAATCCTATAAACTTCAGACCTAAATCCTGATCCCTGCATAGTCACCTATCATCCTCTTTTGTTGTTTCCACATTTCCTGGACCCTAGATTCCTAGATAGCGGTTCCCATTTTTCCATTGCCCCATCCAATCCCTCAACCCTAAGCCCTGAACCCTAAAACCCATTAACCCTAAATCCCCACATCCCTAAACCCTAAATCCCTAAACCCTAAATCCCTAAACCCTAAATCCCTGAAACCCCAAATCCCTAAACCCTAAACCCTAAAACCCATAAACCCTAAACCCTAAATCCCTGAACCCTAAACCCCCCCTAAGAGCCAGGATGTCATGGAGGCGCGAAGCGAGCTGAAACGGGAGATGCGCGACCGGGAGGATGGGCACTCAAAGGCTCCCAGGGCTTTGCTCATGGTTCTAGGGTTTAGGGCTTTTAGGGTTTAGGGCGTGGGACTTAGGGTTTAGGGTGGGAAATGTAGGGTTCAGGGGTTTCGGGAGGTTGGGGTTAAGGGTTTATGGAATGGAAAGCGATGGGAAAGGCATACTGGAACACGGACTGCAAACTGGGAGGCTTTGTGGTAGTTTCCCAAAAATAGGGGAACCCCAATATAGACCCCAAAATACTATAGTCCTTATTATTGGGACCCCCAAAAGGGTACCCCTAATTTTGGGAAACCCCCTTGTAGGGATGTATACAGTTTGAGGGTTCCGCCAAGGCTCGCAGGGCTTTGCTTGAAGCTTCAAATCTTGCCTGTTGTTAGCAGGGAATACAGGAATGGAAAGGATAATGGCAACTACAATAAAGGCCTTGGCCATATGGGATGAAGCAATGGACAAGGAAATGGAATTGACTATGTCTTGGTTGAGGGTTGCGGGGTGTAGGTTTTGGAATCTGGGTGTTTCCCGAGCTTGGGGTTTAACTTTGGTGGTTCTTGGATTTTGTTGGGTCTAGGCGCTTAAGGCTCCAGGAGTTTGGTCTTAAGCTTCATTGGTCTTTGATTAGCCCTGATTATCCCAATAAGGGAGGTAACCCATGAGAGTCAATAGTATTCATGACACATAGTCCGCTGCTTGGAGCAGTTGCCATGTGTGAGAGGTTCATTCTGATGGTAACTCCAGTGACGAACAGCCAGCATGACACTCACACTTTTTGTATGAAACAACCTGTAGAACCCCGAGTCGCTACTAATAATGTACTGGTTACTCTGCTCCTCTAGCACTAAACCTCAAAACCTAAGCCTTGAACCCTAACACCACACATTGAGCTTTAAACTTTAAAGCCTAAAGAAGGTGCTGAATCAGCTTCGGGAAGAGGCTACGCGGAGAGAAGAGGCCCTGGAGCGCGAGGCCCTTGCGGGGTTCAAGGTCTGCTTTGGTTTAGGGCCTACTTGGAGGGCCAGGAAAACTTAGTACGTACACTTATAACCCCTAGAAGCAATATATAGTACCCCCCAATCATCCCCATTCTGAACCTACTTACTAAGTCCCCCTGACCTTCCAGGTAGGGGTTAGGGTTCATTGGAGGCTTGTCTGTAGACCTTCCAGAGCTTTGGTGGTGCTCTTGCTCCTTGATTTTCCAACACATCTTTTGAGAAGCGCAGGGACTCTTTATCTACCTCAAGTGCTAGGATGGTCATCATCCGGACACCAAACATCTACAAGTCAAGTGTCGCTAAGGCTCAAGGTCCTGACAGGCTTGGCTTCACGTATGTGTTCAACTGAGAGTCTTGGGGCCATTGAGGGTTTGGATGGGTTTAGGTAGGGTACTGCCTCCACTCTGCAACAGTTGGATAATTTTGAACATGTAGTTTAAAACAGCCCTCAATCTGACCCCTAATACAGACTGTTGCAGGGTGGGGGCAGCGCCCAAGGTTTAGGGATTGTTGCATACTGTGCCTGCCCCCCAAAAAGGCTCGAGGTTTCAGCCGCAAGAGAATCTGAATCTATGTTGGAGGTTCAGGGTATAGGGTTTAGGGTCTAGGGAGTTCGAGTAGACTTTTCATTAGAGCTACTGTCAATATTAGGCTTACCAAGGGACCATTGAGGGTGGACATAGGGGTCCTTCTTATAGTTTAGTTTAGTTCTTAGCATAGAGGCAAGCACCCAACCTATGCACAGGCTATTGATCCTTGCAAACGAGCCCCCTTGCATGAGCCATAGCCTAAACTCCTAGAATCCCCTTAATATATTCCACAATACTCCCCCATACAACCCCCGTTTAAGGAGTTTAGACTACAGCTCATATGTCATAAAGCCATCCCAGGAATTTTTCAGAGGCCCTTCACCATAATCACAGATCTCCAACATCCGAAGCCTCGCTTCGAACTGGAAACCATAATATTAGTAGTAGTGATATCAACAGTAATAGTAAAAGTAAAAGAAAAAGTGAAAGCAAAAGTAAAAGTAGTAGTAATAGTAACAGTAACAGCAATAGTTACAGTAATGGTAATATAACAGTATTAGTAATAGATAATAATGCTAAAATCACATATTCGCCCTTGGTGACTGCGCTGCATTGGCTGGCTCAAGATGCTTGGGAGGGCCTAGCGTCTGGGGTTCAGCCGCATGGGCTCCACATAGGACATCCTGGCCTAGCTAGGTCCCGCCTAGCAGACGGGTGTAAGACTTCCAGTCATTACGATCAGTGGGGTACCTTTTACCCTAATTATCCCAATATAACACCAACATATACCCTATAATCCCTATATAACCCCATTATAGTAGTTTCCATTTTCTTTTTCATTTAAATATTTGACCCTGGATCTACACTCCAACCAGCTGCAGCCCTCTTCAGCCTTGTGCAACCCTTAGCCTAAATCCCTAAGCTCCCGACCCTGGACTAGCAGTGGAGGTCCACCCTGCATCCTAAGCATTGCAAAAGCGGCGCCTTTAAGCTTGGTTTCGGGGGATTAGGCATGGGGGCTAGCTCCTTCACCTTAAAATCCTAAGGCTCCAGGGGTTTAGGGGTTTAGGGTTTAGGGGTTTAGGGCTTAGGGGTTTAGGGTTTAGGGTTCAGGGTTTTTGGCATAGGTTCTGAGACCCATGGAGTTCTCCTTCCCAGTGATTGCCAAAACCAGCTGCTCGACGAATCAGACGTAGCTGCAAGCAGGAGCGGGGCTTGAAGAGACGCTTGGGAATTGGCATAGATACGGGTTCCCCATTACACGCCCCTGTATGCAAGTCCGAGGATTTTTTGGGGGGTGCAGGAGAGGTTGAGGGGAGGTTGGGGCGATAGGTCTTGGAGGTGAAAGCCCCAGAACTCCTACACAGCCTTTATGAAAGCCACATGATCCCTTTAACGTTTTTATTGAAGCCGCAGAAGCACCCATATTGAATCCCCACATCCCTGTGTTGTGGGTTTAGGGGTTTAGGGTTTACGGGTTTAGGGCTTAGGGTAGCCCTTGCTGAAATTCTTGGATGGCCCTTGATGATGCCCTTCCTCTCCCAAAGGACTGTTTTGATATCCTCATCAAAGGCATCATCACTTGACTTTGCACTTTCCAAGGTAGCTGTGAAACCTTAAGCCCTATACACCACCAGTTTCCATCTCATGTTCCTTCGTTTTTCGCATTTGATCCTGCATTCTTGGGCCCCATATCTTCTATAACATAAATATTATACTATCCTCTATAGCATAACATAATACAATAAAATCGCCCACTAGGCCCCCCCTAAACCCTAAACCCTAAACCCTAAACCCAAGCCTTGAGGCCTCAACTGCTTCACCAAGGCTTCAGTGGGACCTTTGAACACTGTCTGACCTTCGAGATCGGAGAGGCGCCTTGCCGGACTCTTACACCTCAACGCCTGAGCTTGGAGTGAGGGGTATATGGGGATACATGGGGGATATATAGGGATATATGGGGTTTATCTAGGGATATATAGGGTGTAGGATTTCGATTTCGGGTTTCAAGTTGCAGGGCTAGGGTACGTGCATGCAGATTGTTTAGTACGGAGCCGGAAGAGAGTTCTGGAATCGTGCCATGCTTCTACTATGAGATGAAGGCTCACCAGTACCAACACCCCCTGCGTGGTATATAGCCCCAGTTCCATTTCATGTCCTATCTTCTTTTCCATTTTTTGATTCCCCACTATTGGGCCCCGGATCCCCTATCATATAACATTCCCGAAGTCCATTCACAGATTGTGTGTGTGACAAGTCTCTGCTCCACTTGCATAATGCTTCAGGCTCATCAGTCCTAAAACCCTAGACCCTAAACTGTCTCAAAACCATGCTCTTGGAGCATCTTGCTTGGATCATCAAGTGGAGAAAAGGTCCGACACAAAAAAACAAAAACTGCCTCAAAGACGTGGCCAGGAGTTCCGTGTCCTAAGATGGAGCAAAGCTGGATGGTGGTGGGCGCGAAGGTTGCTCCGATACAGTTTGGGTATGCGCTACCCAACACGCGGGTCCCCGTCAACAGCTTTTTTCGAGTCCTTTTCCAAGTGCCATGTTGATTTAGTGGAGGGTATGACTGGGCCCAGTTTTGAAGCCTTAATCCTTAGGTTTGTTTTCGTTTTAGCCCTTTCACCCAATACCTTTCACCTTGTTCCCAAAGTGTATGTTTAAGTGCATAAGGTTTCGGATCCTGGCAGTTCTGGGTGCTGGGCTTCTGGCTTTCGCTTCAACTTACTGAAGTTTAAGCTGCAGTGTAGGCAGCAAGACCAATAATGATACCAATAAATGCCCTAAACCCCAAACCCTCAACCCTATCCAAAAATGACTGCCGTATGAGTATCTATGCTCCCTCAACACTGCCTCACGATGCAGGGTCTTGGGGCATCGGGGCATGCAGGTGGGAATTCACAGCGGTCCCTGGTAACAAGGACAGGTGCTATTCGGGGGGGGTGTATGCATTGGGTACAGCTCCACTCATTAGCAGTTGGATAATATTCAACTCCAGAAATATATAGCTCGTAATATGACCCCTATCACAGACTGTCAATGGGTGGGGGCTGGACCCAAGGTATGCAGAAGACTGTAAGGTCGCAACATGAAACTGGGGCCTTGCTTTTGGAGCTTGGGATGTCGATTTTGGCAATGTTGTATCAGGGTTTAGGGTTTAGGGTTTAGGGTTTAGGTTTAGGGTTTAGGGTTTAGGGTGCTCCTATAGAATCCCCTAGAAACCCCCTTGCAAGCCTGGCAGCAATGGGAGTTTCCCGCCATGAGGATGCCTTTCCAAACCCCCGGAGCCTAGTTTAACTCCTCTACCAACTATCGAGCCCAGAAACCCTAAACCCTAAACCTTAAAACCTAAAGCCTAAACCCCAAAGCTTAAAATTCTAAACCCTAAAGCCTAAACCCCAAACCCTAAACTCTAAACCGCCGTGATTTAAAGAGCCACCCTTGGCAGATACCTTAAATGCCAACCTGTCTTACTCTGCGGGCCCGAATCTATGGTTCGGGTTTAGGGTTCTTGGTTTCCCCTTCTTCTAGACAATCAGTACAGGTGACCGCCAGGTACCAGCGACAGTGCGAATGACATATCCTGATTAGAAGCGGGCTACCAAAAGAGCAATGCTGAGCATGGCAGGACAATTCCGATAAATCTGAACCCGAAACGGTACCCCGTTGAACCCTAAACTGAAGGCTTTCAAGCCGCAGGCCCTGAAACTATAGAAGTCTACGTAACTATGAATTATTTCCTTACAATCCTCTTATGGCTGTAGGATAACATGCCCCAGAACGCTTTTGTACTCATTTTGTGCCTAATCGTTGTAAATCGTAAAATCCCCGAAGACCCTTGTATAATCACTGTGCCCATTTCATGTTTAAGTTTGTTTTCCATTGGATTTCACGTGTTTTTTTAAACATGTAGGCCTCTAAACCCACAGCCCTGAGCCCTAAACCCCAAACCTCAAACCTCAACCCTGAAACCCATACCCTAAACCCTAAACCCTAAACCCTAAGCCTAAACCCTAAACCCTAAACCCTAAGCCCTAAGCCTAACCCATACCCTAAACCCATACCCAACTTTCCTCACATGAAAAGGCTCAAAGGCGGCCAGCAGGGATGGATCTACTCCTCCCAGATGGGCCCGAAAATTTGCACGGATTGCAAGGCGAAGGTGCCACACGGTTTAGGGTTTAGGGTTTAGGGTCCAGACCCCTGGGAGAATCTAAAAACTAGATCCCTATATTGAGCCAGAAGAACCCGATATAATCCTTATATAATTTATCATAGGCTTCTATGGGATCTAATTTTTAGATCCCTTTGGGGGTCTGGGTTAGGGCTATATGAGCTATAGTCGAAACTCCTTGATGGGGGGTTATATAGGGGATTATATAGGGGACTACTATAGGGGTTATCAATGGGGATACTAGGAGTTTAGACACTGGCTCATATAAAGGGTACTAAGGGGTAAAAAGGGACAACGGGGAGTTACATATTTGGTATATAAGGCTCGTGTAAGGTCCCTCATTGGTAGCTCCCCTGCTGTTTAATTGTGTTAGATTGCAGGGGAAAACCTGTAAGTTTTTGAGCTAATATCGAGCCCACTAAAAGCTAAAAGGTCAAATTCGGAAGGTGCATGGATGCTGAAAAGTTAAGCGTTTAGGGGTGGGTGGGCTTGGGATTGAGGAGCTGAAGGATTATGGGTTTTGGCATTGAGGTTTTTGCTGCGGTAGCTTTGTCTTCTTTGGGTAAAGGCGAGAGGTTCTTCCTGGCAGTTTGCCGACCCGATGAAGCGTGATTGAGTTCATGAGCATATATCTTCGCCTACTGCAACCACACGCTTGTACAGGATCCAAACTCTGCAACCTGATAACCCAAAACCCCAAAACCCTAAACCAGGGTTTGAGACACTACTGTCAGAGCTTTGCTTGTAGTATTGTAGCCTTCGATGAGCGGATTTCGGTGGCCCAACCCTTTGAATAAGGACCCCATAACTGCCAATAAGACAACTAGCGGATCAGTTTTTGGGAGTGGGGTCGCCAGAATCCTCTCACTGCTTTGGGATTAACTAGGGGTATATCGGGGTTATATAAGGATAATACACGGATTATATAGGGGTATATAGGGATTATATAGGGATAATGGTCGGTGCTTGATGTGTCAGATTTTGAATTTCAAAGCTCTGGATTGTTCCTTCAGCATCCACTTCGCAGATATCAGAGCTCCAGTTGCCCACACATGATCTCGAGACCTAGGTTTGATTTACGGGGAGGGAATCGCCATAGGGATCGTTTCCCAATCCTAAATCCCAATCCCAAAATCCACAGCTCTAGGCCTTACACCCAACACCCTAAACCCTAAATAGTAGCTTCCATTTTATTTTCCATTATCCCAATATAGCCCCAATCCCTCCCTGAACCCAAGGCTGCGACTACACTCCGAAATCTTAAGCCCTTTGCCCTTCGGCTCGCCCTCCTACACTCTAAATGAGCTATCGTCTAAACTCCCTAAAGGGGAAGATGTAGGGACTTCTATAGGGGACTACTACAGGGGAGATTAAGGGGCATATTCGGAGTCTAGACTACAACTCTAAGTGGCAATTTCCAGTTTCCATAGATTGGGTGGGCCTAGAATAGATCACCGAGAACAAGATGCAGAGCCTGGGGTTCCCCAGGGAGGGACAAAATGCCGATCCTAAACCTTCAAATCCCATCCTCAACCCTAAACCTTAAATCCTGAATCCCTAAATCCCTAAACCCGAAATCCTAAACCCTGAATCCCTAAACCCTAATTTCCTAAACCCTGAACCCTAGACATTTTGCGCGCAGGTGCAGGAGCTGAAAGACGCGAAGCCTGGCGACATCGAAGAGGGTCCGCGGCTTCCAACTGCAGAAGAGTTGGACCAATTTCAGGATGAAGAGGCCGCCCGGCCGAGTTTCTGGTAGCTCCCTTTGACTGTGTTTGGGTTCAGGGCTTGCGCTGCTGTCGTGTAAGCTGCTAACATGAGGAAAGTATATTGTTTGATATACATCCGTAGTACGGTAACCTCATTTAAGTTCCGAAGCACCAATCCTGTAGAGTGAGCTGCTTCTTTGTTTGCAATAAAGCGACTGGAAGGGGAACCCCAAAACAGGGAAAACCAAGAATGTAGTAGGAATGTACATTCCTAGTATATTCCTACTACATTCTTGAAGTTCCTTGCTTGGGGTTCCCATTTCACGCTCTTTAGACAACATATAGTACAATGCAGAAGGGGCCAAAGAAGCAAAGTAAAATTGCCATCATAAGGAAACTGCATTGTTTACTACATATACGCACTATGGCAAGTTAATTTCAGTTCCTAAGCAGCAAGCCAGTAAAGTGAGCTGCCCTTGTGTTTATGAGGATTTTCAAAATAGGCTCAAGCAGGGTTTTCCTTTCCCAGGCATGAGAGAGGCTTTTGATGTCTCAGGTTTATTCTGAACTATTTTGGTCTGTAGGTCTTGAAGTTATGGCCCCTTTATCTGGTTTCCGTGGTAAGTGGAAGTATCTGGAACTTCCATACCCAGCGTGTGAGAACGGGCTGATTACCGTAGTCTCTTTTAGGGCTTAGGGTTTAGCGTCTCCTGTTTTTCTAGGTGACATTTGCTGCCTTCCTGTGCATCCCATATATACTTACTATACCCTCGGAGAAATTGAGATCTTCGTTATAAGGCTTCATAGACACTTGTAAAGCCCATATGAGCTATAGTCTGAACATCTAGCATCCGCCCAAATTAGCCCTATGGTGGTCCCCTATATAACCACCTATATACATATATATAACCCTTTTTAAGCCTTAAGCAGTTTAGACTCAAAACCCAAAACCCCTAAATCCTAAATCCTTCACCCTAACCCCCCCCTACCAAAAAAAAAACAAGAAAAACAGCCTAAACAAAGGGTGTTATATGATCCCCTATATAACCCTCCTTAAGGAGTTTAGACTGTAGCCGATATCCCAGGAAGGCCTGTGGCCTCCTTTGCCACCCATGGACGGCCCTACGGAGGCAGGGTTCCGCACCGTAGAAGCCTTTAAGTTCTCCAGGGATTGTAGACGGGTTTAGGGGTTTAGGGTTTAGGGTTTAGGGGTTTAGGCTTTAGGGGTTTAGGGTTTAGGGGTATAGGGTTTAGTTGTTTAGGGTTTAGGGTTTAGTATACAGGGATTACATAGGGGCTATGTAAGGGCCAGGGGCCATGTAGGGCTATACAGGGGTAATGGGAAAGACATGGAGACTACTGTTTAGGGTTAGGTATTCCGGAGTTAAGGACGCTAAGGCTGCGGGATAGGCATCTGAGCAGTTAGGTTTGGGGTAGAATCTTGACCAATGCATCACCAGTGATTAATATGTGTCCAGGGTTCGATACGTAGAAGGTCATGCAGGGTTTACGATTTCTGGTTAAGTTTTTGTAGTTTTCAGTAGGAGCCGGACTTAATCAAAGGGGCATGTAGACTGTAGAATCAAAGGTCTAGGGTTTAGGATCTAGGGTGGAATCTTGCAGAATCAGTTGTTCAGCGAACCTTCTCCGACCAAAAAACTTCATCCAATACAGCTCCATGCGAATTCCATCGCTTCCCGCGCTTTGCAATCATTAAATGAGTACTCTCAGTTTCTGGTTTTCTCTCGCGAAACAAAGCCCTAATCACCAAATCCTGGATTCAAACAATTTGCAAGATCTTTCTTAAGTTCAGTAGAACGCAGGCTCAACTGGTTCCTAGATTTTGTTGGTTTTTGACGTTATTGAGTTGTATCGCTTCTGTACCTGCTGAGTGTAGTTATAAACCAGTCATCATCCACTTAGTTGTATTCTGGGGACCTGAAGCCCAACCCTGAACCAAAAACCCTTAAAGCCTCAACTCTAAACTCTCAACCCTAAGACCGAAACCCTTAACTCTACAGTAAACCCTAAACCCTTAACCCTTTCGACTTTAAGCCCTGAGGTGTGGCCGCCTCTGCCACCTGGATCTCCACCCAAGGGCCCTTCTGGCAGCTGGGCTCTCTTGTGGCTAAGCCCCTAAAACCCCCTCCTTTTAAGGGCCTTATAGGGAT
>CAJNIZ010001832.1:0-27846 GCA_905231905.1 Symbiodinium pilosum | reverse complement strand
AAACAAAAAAACATACACACACACACACACTTACTTGTGCACACACACACACACACCCACGCACGCACGCACGCACGCACGCACGCACGCACGCACGCACGCACGCACGCACGCACGCAGGCACGCAGCTACCTTGGAGATGGAACGCTCAAATACGTTGATGCTTTGCATTTTCGTCACTTAGGTGGATGCATTGCACTATCACAGGCCAGTCGTATTGTGTGGACATGTATCGGACACTAGCTTCCGAAACTATAACGCGGTGACACGCCCTGACCTCAGTGTCCTGGAAACAGCTCGCGAATATGCGGGTACTGGTTTGCCCGGTTATGCTCACGGCCATGAGACCCCAAGAGAAGGATCGAATCAAGTACAACAGGTCCTGCAAAAATGCCATGGGTACAGACAAGGATTGAAGCAAAGCACGCTTGAAGATACATATAAGGATTCTGTACCCATTTGTTGACCCCCCGCCCAAACAACATTGGGAGTCCTATGGCCGCTGTGAAACAACAGCCTTCAACACCAAAACTGAATGCAAAAAGTCAAGAAGCTGGGCCTGCACCCTAAACCCTTGTATCCTCTCGGTTTAAGGATCCTTTTAAGGAACCCTAAGGGGGTCACATTAATCCACATATTATAAGGGCTGTGTTGGAACCATATTAGGACAACCCTAGAAATGTAATTTGTAATGGTAAAACATGTGAGCACCGCTGACAGTACTTGGTTCATGGGTAGTTCCATGGGTAGTTCGAAGTGGTTTTCAAGATAGCTATAATTATCACAGCGTGCAGGAGAGAAATAATCGCACTTATATCTGCAAGTTTGTACATTGACAGCCTCGAAAGCCGAGTGCCATGAGTCTAGTGTTTAGGGTGTAGGCTTGATAGCCTACCCTAAGGTGGGGGGTTTCATTGATGTCTTCGTGGGTGGATACAGGGTGCCGGTGAAACAACTGTGATTGCACAATGAGCGGTGGCCACTGGAGTGCCAATGATGACAGTCCTACCTCGCATGACGAAAACTTTTGAAAGCTTGTCCTCTGGATTCCTTTGTCTGCTTGCACTGTGCCTGCTCAAAAACTGTGTCTAACTTGGGTACTGCCCCCACCCATTAACAGTTGGAAAATATTGCTTATATTCTATAGAGCCCTTGATAGGACCCCTAGTAAACTGTTAATGGGTGGGAGCAGGACCCAACTTATAAGCCATGAGTAGCCGCGGCTATCCCGACCATAACCTACCCTCAGAAACCTGATTTCAAAAAGGACAGTAGTCTTTATGAGGACTTCTTGTGGGTTACCTTAAGCCCTAAAACCTCACCCGCAAGCCCTCATCCCAAAGCCCCTAACCCACCACATAGCACCTTTTAAGACATACGGACAGTCGTTTTCAAGTCTTCCGTATTTGTTTGGATATTTAGGTGCCGAAACCTTTTTATATTACAGTTTTTGAGACCTAGAGCAACATTGTTTGGGTGGTTGGACATTCTAGGTAACACCGAAACCTTAATCCTTAAACCCCGTACACCCACTCAACCCTGGACTTGCAACCTTCGTCTTCCGTATTTGTTCGGGAAAAAGCAGTAAGACCCTAAACCTTAGACCTTAGGCGGCCCCCCCACCCAGTAACGGTGACTATAAGGTATAACAAGGATCATATTAGGGTCTTCTCATTTTCCGATTATACCACTATTACAGGGTGGGGGGTCAAACCCTAAACCCTAACTTCCTAAACCCTAAACCCCAACCTCCTAAACCCTGACCTCCCAAACCCTGACCCTGACCTCCTAAACCCTAACCTTCTAAACCCTAAA
The DNA here is from genome assembly GCA_905231905.1 of Symbiodinium pilosum. NCBI lineage: Eukaryota > Dinophyceae > Suessiales > Symbiodiniaceae > Symbiodinium > Symbiodinium pilosum. The sequence goes on along the minus strand of CAJNIZ010001832.1, from coordinate 26,031 downwards.
GCCCCCTAAGCGCAGGACGACATCGCCAACCGAAGTGTGAGCTGCCCTGCTTCCTCCGGACCTGGTGGTCGTGTCCCGCACTTAGGGTTTAGGGTTTGAGGTTTAGGGTTTAGGGTTTAGGGATTTAGGGTTTAGGGGGTTTAGGGGTTTAGGGTTTAAGGGTTTAGGGATTAGGTTGGGTACTGCCCCCACCCAGAAACAGTCTATATTAGGGGTCCTACTAAGGGGCTATATATATAACCATATTATAGTTATTATCCAACTGTTACTGAGGGGGGGCAGTACCCAAGGTTTAGGGGTTAAGGTCCTGGTTTAGGGGGTTTAGGGGGGGTCTCGCAGTTCAGGTGTCTAGATGCTCAGAGCAGCTGTTTTTTTGGGGGCCTGTCATGGACATCTGGAAATGTGTGTTGTTTGGGGATTATGGAGTGTCCCTTCGGGGCTTCATTGGAGGCATCTTCTACAACACACACATTATGTGACGCCCGCACCCCCCGATTTCATTGGAGATCTTTTTGAGAAGAGCCCAGTAGATTTCTGGATTTTAGGGCTGAAGACTTAGGCTTAGGGTGTAAGGCTCAGAGGTGATTCATTAAAGTCCTGTTGCTCAGAATGTGTTTTCGGGCTCAGAACAAGGATTACGAGTATGTAGCAGTAAGTGTTTATGTCCTACGCAGAATCTCTCGTGCAGCGGAAACTGCAAAGCAGACCATCGGGTGAACCCTGGAATCTCCAATTGACCGGGGTGATGTTGAACAAAAGCCAAAATCCACGTCTACGACTCAAAGCGCAGCGAGGCAAGCCTTCATGTATTTCAAAGCAGTGGAACCCCAAATGTTTAAGCGCAAAGCAGAGACGGCCCCGAAGCCTGTCATGGAGCACAGCAGTCTCGTAGCCACCGGCACAGTAGCAAGTAGCAAGTAGTGAGTAGTGTGGAAGTCTGACTAAGCAGGGCGGCATTTCCCTTACTTGATAGGATGCACTGAGAGTTTCGCAAACTAGCATGATAGGTTCCGAGCCTATGCTAAATAGACGTGGCAGATACTACACCCCCCTGATGGAAGTTAGATGCAGACACTAGCGCTTCCCTGCATTAGCAAGTGTAGGCGTATGAAGGTTGTATACAGCTCCCAGTACGGACTTGTACTGAGCATGGGGTACCGGTCTTAAAATGGAAGGTTCTCTGTCGCCGTCACCATGGTCTCGGTCTTCTCCATTGTTGTCTTCGTCGTGGTGGTTGTGGGTGGCTGGTTGTGGGTGTTTCCGAGCAAGAACCAGACCGGCTGTTCTTCTCGGCGTCAGGCACTCCTTACGTCCCAAACATAGGCAGAGGCACGTGTCGTAGGAATGCACGTGTCGCTTAGAATGGTTACGAATCCTAAATTCCTCAATCAACCAAACGCTAAACTTGCAGAGCCTTCCCCCCATAGACCTTAACCCTTACACCCAAAAATCCTAAATGGTAGTTTCCATTTTTCTTTTGCCATTGTCCGGATATAACCCCTATATAACCCCAATGTAGATCCCGCAGCCCGCTCCCATGGATATGTCAGGTTTGGGTGGTGACCGACCGCCTGTGGAATGCTCCGGGTGAGTTGAAGCTCAGGTCAGCCAAATCCTTTGGGTTTATATTTGGGGTCATACATGGATAATCGAAAATAACATGGAAACTACAGGGACTACAGGGGTTATATCAGGGCTTCTTGAGTCTGAACCGTACATTTTTGGGTGTGGGGGTTAGGGTGTAGGATGTCGGGGTTTGGCCTTAAGGCCCCTAAGCAGGGACCTGATGCGTAGATTTACGATGCCTATCTTATATGAAGGGTTCTCAATGAAGAAAGTTTTCACGGGATTTGAGTCAAGCACACGGCCAAGTTGCCAATCAGCGTGAAACATGCCTGAAAGGTCTAATAGGTTTTAGGGTCTAGGGTTTGGGGTAAACCTACCTTGATCGCCAGTAGACTGTGATTTTGGGCACTGTGCCCGTCTTAGGATACAGTAATCTATTATTCTCCATTGTTTTGGGCAACTTGTCTTTAACGGGAAAAGCCTTACACCCCGTAGAACCCCGCGATCAACTTATCGCTTGGGATCTGTAGCCGGCGTCGGCTGAGCCCGGCACCGCCCAGCTAAGCGGTTGAAAAGCCCAGCCCCTAATGGTCAGACCTCCCACCCCTTAATAACAGGTACTCCCATTCTAGCATGGTATAAATAGTAGTTTCCATTTTCTTTTCCATTACCCCAAATATAACCCCAATATACTATAGTAGTTTCCATGTTCTTCTCCATTATCCCAATATAACCAAAAAAGGGGAAGGCACTAAAACTAACCCCTAAACCCTAAACCCTCAACCCTAAACCCTTCACCCTTTGATTAGGGGAAGGGAGTAAAACTAACCTGCATTACAGGCCAGGATCCCGCAACGGCAGCTTCGAAGGCCCTGCTCATTTTTTGGAATTGGGGGTTATTGGGGTTAATGGAAAAGAAAATGGAAACCACTATAGTATATTGAGGTTGTATTGGGGTAATGGAAAGGAAAATGGAAACCACTATAGTATATTGGGGTTGTATTGGGGTAATGGAAAAGAAAATGGAAACCACTATGGTATATTGGGGTTATATTGGGGTAGTGGAAAAGAAAATGGACACTACTATGATATAGGGGTTATATAGGGCTTATTGGGGTTACGGGTTTGGGGCTTAGCTTGAGATAGCTTGAGGCTTAAAATCCCATTAAAGGAGAGGTTTGGGTTTTGACCCTAAAAAAGCTCCGTAATCTCAGTAAGGAGGGGGCGGATCAGACATCAGAGATTCCTCCGGGACTTCTCTCTGACCCAGAGGCTTGATTATTGAGATTACTGTAAAAGGACCAGTAACTTCAGTCATATGAGCCATAGCCTAAAATCCTTCAAGGGGATATATAGGAGATTATATAGGGGAGTACTATGCGGGGTAGAAAAGGAGGATACTAGGAGTTTAGACAGTGGATCATATGGGGGCTGGATCAGAGAAACGTCCTGGAGTAATCTCTGATCTATGATACCCCTCCCCCCCAAAAAAACCTTAAACCCTAAAACCTAAACCTGATACCCCTACCCCTAGCCCCCCCCCACCCCCAACACAGGCGCAGGTGGCAGAGTCTTGGAGTATGCATCTTTACTGTGTATGAGGCCACCCCAAGCTCTCGAACAAACAGGTGTTCACAGCGTCCCCCTCCCAAGATTTAGGGCTTCAGACTTTTAAATGGTTAGGGTGTGGATCTCTTTTGTAGATATGACAAGAATTGCATTAAGAAACTCCTACATGCAGGTCACTGAAGATCAGAAGCCCTTTCGATCTTATCAGAAGTGATACAGGTCATACAAAGGAATTAGGAGGTCCCTAAAAGGATTTTGTCAAGCCTGTGTGAAGCAAGCCCTGCATAATTCCCAGCTAGTCTTCCTGCCCTCATATTCTCTTGCAAACGTCATCTAGAGCAGTTGCTGTAAACCAAAAGCTGCATGTTGTGTGCTAGAATAAAGGTGCAAAAGACTTTCTGAGGAAGTAGACGGCTCAGGGGAATGTCTGTTACCATGGATTCCCGGTGCTCAGCGCTGTTTGATGAAACATTCTTTGGCTTCGTAGGAACCCACTGCAGTGACCTATCGCTTCCTTCATTACTTAACTACTTGACACAAAAGGGCAATTGAGGGGACCCCCCCACATAATCTCCATGTTTCTAGGTCCCTAAGGGAATCCTGTTTTGAGAACCCCCCCTAGAAATGTCTTTCTCCATTCCTAAAGGGCCAAAAGGGGACACCTAAACCGTAAATCCTTACCTCATTTGAGCTATGGTCTAAACTCCTCCCAGTATCACCCTTAATAGCCCCTATAGTAGTCCCCGATACACTCCCCGAAATAACCCCTTTTAAGGAGTTTAGACCCCAAACCCTAGACCCTTATGTAGGCCCCTTTAAGGTTTTTTTTGCTATAGTACATCTGGTGCAACAAGTTGAAGCAGGCCGGCGGCCCTCCGGTCCCCCGCCCCTTGAGGATCAGGCTCACGGGCCTCAAGGGTCTACTTGGGGGGGGTTCCCAAAATTAGGGGCACCTTTTGAAAGGGTTATAGAGGTATTATATAGGGTTTAGGGCTTTGGGGTCAGGGTTTAGGCTTCAGGGTTCCCCAAAATAGAAACAAAGTTGCCTTTTTGCGTAGGAAGGATTATACTATATTGGCATCCTATGTTGGGGTCCCCCTGTTTAGGGAAACCACCACTTGGAAGGTACATGTTTCGGGTTTAGAGGTTCTCTGAGGCTTAAGGTGCACGTTGGGGTGTACCTTACCACCCAAAGTCTGTTGAACAATGGCCATGTTGGCTCTTTTATATGTTTTTGGCCCTGGTTTTACTTCCTTCTGAGGTCCGGGTAGGTTGATGGTTTGGGCTTTTTGGGCATACAGAGTTCATGTCAAGGTCCTCTTTGGCCTCTTCGGTGAATCTGTTTCCATTGCTTCTGCAACGGGGGTTCGACAAACTAGGGCCTGTGTACTACACACGAGGGGCCCTGCCGCAGGATTTTTTCACGCACATCGCAAAGCCTAAATAACGGGATGCACAGCTGGAAGGTCACACCATGACGTTTGGAGTATTCGTGCTTTTTTTGGCACGAAATTCTCTTGCTAGGGCTTCTGATTATATTGCATACGGGATTGTCTCTGAGGGCGTAGACAAGACTAGGGTGCAGCGTAAGCTGGGCCCGAAATAGTAAAGCCTAAGCCCTGAACCCTAAATCCTACACCATAAGCTTCAACTTCAAAATTGGCCCACAAGCCTGCATGTTGAATGCCCTGCCCTCACTCCCTAAAAAACGAGCATCTTGGAGAGCAACCGCTACTTGTTTGGAGGCGTTTTCTGTTAGTAATCTGAACAGTTCAATTAAAAGCACTTGGGTTTCCTAGTAGCGCGATAGCCCAGAACAAGCTCATTCTTCATTCTGTGATCCCTCACCGTCCATATATACCCCAATATACACTCTATTAGAATATAGTAGTTTCCATTTTCTTTTCCAGTGTCCTTATATTCCCCTATATACCCTTATATACCCCTAACCCTAGATCCTTGAACCCACCCTATCAATGGGATCTCTTGGAGAAGGATGTCCAGATTCCCCATCAGCCTGAAATCTGTAGTTTGTGGACTAGGGTTCAGGATTAAGGGTTTAGGCTGTAGGGTAGCAGGGATACTGGAAAAGAAAAATGGAAACTACTGCATTAGAACGGGGTATATTTCAGGTTTATATAGACATGTCGTGTTATGATGGGGTATAATTTTGCTGGGGTTTATTTTGGGTTATATCTATATATATATATTATATATATATATGTATAATGGAAAAGTGGAAACCAGTAGATTGTCTGAAAGGGCTCTGCAGTTTCCAACGATCTCTTCACACCCACGCAGCGCGCCTTGGCGAAAGGCACCGCAGCTTTTCAATATGGGGGGTGGGGGGGGGCACGCAATCCACACCCAACAGTACTATATATTGGGGAAATATTGGGATAATGGAAAAGAAAATGGAAATTAATATAATAGGTTAGACGGGGTATATATTGGGGTCAAAAGAATCCGCGAGTTAGAAGTTTCAGAAGAAGTTGAGGAGCTCGTTTTTGTTGCGGAATGGGAGGTTGTAGGTCGCTTTGCTTCACAACAGCCTAGCTTGAAAGATGCCGAGCAGAACAGCTGTTACGTCATTGCCGAGGTGCGGCCATCGACGGAGCTGCCAAACTCGTTAAACCAAGCGGCGCATGGAAACATGCGTATGTCAGACTAAGTAGAGGCTCAGGGGTGAAGGGTCTAGAATCAGACTACACGCCATAGTTTCCACAGATAGGGGAACGCCAACATAGACCGCAAAGTCCTGATGCTTGCGAACAAACCCCATAAAATGGACCCCTCATTTGATCTATTTTTTGGGGGAGCCCCCTCTCTCATATCTCAGAAGCCTCAACATGAGCAATTCTAGAACCGTGACTTCCAAGCCAGTTCATGGTCCTCCTGTCAGGGCATGTTGCTCTCTAGGACTATAACCGGCTAGCCTTTACACGACTAGTGTTTAATATGCTCCAAGATTCTGCTCTAATTGTTTAGGCCACTCCCCATCCACTTACATCTTTTCCATCTGCTTTTTGCCCACTTTCCCCAACCCCTAAATCTCGCTGTTGCCCCTTTAAAGGCGTCTACACTATTCATAGAATCCCAGCATTGAGCCCGGCTCCCGCAACCCCAAGTCAAGGAAACCTTAACCTTAAACCCTAGGGGGGAGGGGGTAGTACCAGGTGGGCACCTTTAAAGGAGACCCATATGAGCTATAGTCTACATTCCTTGAAGGCGGGTTATATAAGGTTTAGGGTTCAGGGTCTAGGCTCCTTCAAGGAGGTTATATAGGAGAGTAATATGGAGATTAGGAAGGGAAATTCTAGTTTAGACAATGGTTTAGATGGACCTCATGTAGCCCAATTCCTTGATTCATACGAGCCTGATATGGGGGTGTCCACCCTAAACCCTGTAAACCCCAAAACTTGAAGTCCCAAACACTAAACCCAAGAAACCCTATAAACGCAGAATGCTAAATCCAAGACGAAACCCTCAATCCTCCCATGGAATCGCAGCATTCAAATTGGCTGCCTAAACACCCAGGTAGGCCAGTAGTCCTCTTTTGTCCGCGTTGATCCTCATTGAAGCTGAAGATTAGGAAAAAGGGTACCCGTATTATTAAAGGATTAATTGGGGAACCCTAAACCCTGAACACTAAACCCAAACCTTAATCATTAGGGGGTTAGTCGGGAACCCCAACCTAAACCCCAAACCCTAATTATTAACGAATTACAGGATTACCCAGGGACCTAAACACCGAGGTCTTTCTGGATTGCTGCCAGTCCCGAGCGAGTCGCCAGGTCGGTCAGCATGTTTTCCCAGGGATGGTCTTGGGTCTTAGGTCTAGGGGTTTAGGGATTAAGGTTTGGGGATGTGGGGATTCGGGCTTAGGGGTTAGGAGTTTAGGGAGATACTTGCCAAGAATGGAGTTCAAGTTGAACAAGTCACATGGAGTTCGGCTTATACAGGGGCTTATAGGATAGAATACTTTAAGCCATATCAGGGATCTATTTCAATTTTTTGCGGTATTGATCCAGCATCTTTTTCAAGGGTCTATCCCTTAGTGAAAGTGCATGTGGCCCGCGGGGTGCATTCAGCCTAACTTCTTGTAGAGGTTGTCGCAGGCGCTACAAGTGTATATCAATTTCATGTCGATATGGGAACTAGAAATGCGAGACTGCGTCTGCTATGGGCTTCAAGAGGATCATATTATCGGAATCGCTCAGTCCTGTGCACATTCTCCCCCCTTTCTTCTTTAGGTGACTTAAAAGTTTAGTCTCAGTAGGGGTAGCAGAGAGTGACAAAGGGGGGTTTAGGGTTTAGGAGCATCTTTTGATTCATATTGCAGTAGCCTTGGCAAGAGGTATTCGAGCTACAGGGTTTAGGGTTTAGGCCTGAGGTCTCAGGGTTCAGGGTATTGTGGAAAAAGCCACAATGCGTGGGGGTTCAGGGTTTCAGGATTTAGGTCCGGGCGGGTAAGTCTTGGAAGCCCTTAACCCTAACGCTTTGCGTCAGACTGGCCCGCCTGCCACTGAGGAACCATCGAGCTCTTCTTGGAGTCGTACCTATAAGAGCGCATTCCACATTGGAAACTTGAGCTGTAAACCCGAAACCTACCCTGAGCTTCCCTAAGCCCTAAATCACTAAACCTTAAAATCCTCAACCCCCAATCCTAAAATCCCTAAACCGCGTGCTAGGCAAAGGTTCCGATGGTGTCCTGGCGCCTCAGCTTTCTGCGGGCCTCAGGACGTTCCCTGAAATGAAGAGCAATTAAGGCGAAGTTCGGGGTTAGATATGCTTTGTTTGGGCCTTTTGGGGGTGCAGTCAGGGACGGCCCAAGAAATCTCCAAAGGCGCCAGGAAAGGCGTCAAGCTTTTGCGGGTGGATCCTGGGAATTTGATATTCAGATTGTATTGCGGTGTACAGCTCGGGGCTTGGGTTTGAGATATGTCAAATTAGAAGCCATGAGCATTTCTGGTTGCTATGGGTTCCCCTACTACCTAAATCTCTATACCCTACCCCTTGTATTGGGTACCTAACTTCATGTAAAGTATCTTCTATAATCCTTTCCCCCTAATATTAAAGGGCTCTGCCCCCAATGTAAATGCTCGGACCCGTATCTAATATTCACGGGGTATCGTACGATCCGAACATTAGGGGTGGTATATGGGGGGTCCTATTGAAATATGGTTCAAATCCTTTTAAAGTCGATTAAATCTCGAATAGGGGACTATTTCAAATTAGTGCCGTATAAGGGACTATTTCAAATTCGGGCTTTTTAGTGGCTATTTCAAATTAAGGCTTTATTAGGGACTGTTCCAAATTAGGGCCTTACCTCGAATTATTAGGGACTATTTCGAATTAGGGCCTTGTTAGGGACTATCTCGAATTAGGGCCTTATTAGGCTCTATCTCGAATTAGGGACTATCTCAAATTAGGGCCTTATAAGGGGCTGTGTCAAATTAGGGCCTTACAAGGGACTAATTCAAAACAGGGCCTTAGTAGGGGCTATTCGAAAAAAGGGGCCTTGGAATCTGCTTCTGGAATTCTTCTATATACATTCCTTTATAAAACCATGCGAGAACAATCGAAATCTAGGAAATCAAGGAGATCCTTAATCTTTATGTGTCGTGCTGAAAGATTTCCCTAACGCAAAGGATCCGAGCCGCAATTTAGTCTTGGCCCTTTTAAAAGTAGTCTTGGGTGTATTTGGAATTTTGGCGAGCCCGTGTTTAATATTAGTGCGGATATATATTAGGGGAAGAGATGATACAAAATCAAGTACACTAAGAAAAGCTTTATGGCATTGGTGTCTAGGCACTCCCCCCCTACATACTGACTACCCTTTCAAGATTCTCCCTGCATTAGCTTTACTTGGGGCTAACTAAGCAAAATTAAGGACGAACCTTGAGGGGATAGTAAGGACGAACCTTGAGCGGATAGTATAGGGGGTGGTCGGAGAACACATCATCTTAAGGTGCCCTAAGCCCTAAACCCCTGAGAAAGCCCGCCCTGGGCCGTTTGACGCGGGAGACGCCCGGGTCATCTGCTCACTGGCCGCAGGTAGTGAAAGGGAAGAGAGAATGGACGCTGGTACAGGGTGTATGGTTTAGGGTCCAGGATTTAGGGCTCAGCGATTGGAAGAGGAAATGGTAGGAGCTACTATAGGGGTCCATTCCTCCATTCCCTACCAGCAACCAGTAAGCCTAGAGCCACGGGGCGCGCCCTCTAGAGGATGTTTCAAAGGTTGTGTGCCTTTTTCAATCCCGTGTGCTTTATAGAAAGAACCGCTTGTTGAGTACAGGGGCCACAAGACACCTTAGATTTGCAGACTTGCCGAGGCCACCCATGAGTGCAGGTTTTGGTCAGGCTACAACCCTTTACCAGCTTCAAATCCTTTAATCCATAAGATCTTAGGGCTTTAAGCCCTAAACCGAGATTTCCTTCGGCCCTAGAGCCTGCAACCTTAATCCTTGCTCCATCGCCTAAGAATCTTCACAGGCATATCTGGGATTTGGGTGGGTTTAGGGCTTAGGACACTGGAGAAGCAAATACAATAGAACATGCAAGATGGCCTTAAATTGGGCTTTCTCTTCATGTTCAACCTCCAATACCATGCTATCAACCGAACTGATCGGAGAAAAACGTTGCTGAGTTCTTCAGAGACGGCTAAACCATCTCAACCAAGATTGCATCAGTCTTTGCCCCTTGCCTGAGAGGGTCGCCAAGTGTTTTGGGAACCATCTCTTGATTCAGTTCTAGGACGTCCCGTAAACCCTAAACCCTTCTATCGCACCTCCGACTTTCAAGGCCAGCACCCCAAACATCCTGTACTCCCAGACCCAATCACCCTAAACCATTCAAACCCTAAACTGTCCAAAATTCATCCCTCAACCCCCCCAAACACCATAAAACATTCAAATCCTAAATCCTGGAAGCCCTTCTCTAAGGCTCCAAGTAGCCCCATGTAGGTCATATTTATAGACTTTGGGACGCAATGTAGGCGCTATTTGTATACTTGGGTCCCAATATACTCCCTAAGCAACCCCAGCTTCCATTTCATTGTCCTTTTGATTCTACAAAAATCGAAACCCCAAACCCAGAACCCTAAGCCCGAAACCCTGAACCCTGACCCCTAAACCGCCTAAACCCCTAAACCCCAAACCCTGAACCCTAAACCCTGAACCCTAAGCCCCAAACCAGGGCTTTGCACGTTTCCAGGAGCCACAGCCACTCTCTGCTGGAGGAGCCCTTGACTGAGGCTCCAGCCGAGGAGGTCGCGGCCGAGGAGGAGGCACAGAGGGGCCTGCGTTTTAAAACTAATTGGGGTTATGTAGGGTTTGGGGCTTTCAGGTTCAGGGTTTGGGGCTTGCAGGGTTTAGGGTTTGGGGCCTGCAGGGTTTAGGGTTTGGGGATGTCAGGGTTACTTAAGCCTCTACCTCAGAATCTTCTGTATTGCGCCTACGGAGCCCTTCGCTGTGGCACTCTAAACCCTAAACCCTCATCATCCCTTTGTAATCCCCGCATCTTTCTAAGGTTCTTGCAGGCCCCCCTTTCTGTTTCGAAGTCTTGCGGATTTAAGCCTCAAGTCGCGTAAAGTTTGGCGGTTAAGTGGTTAAGGGTGTGTGTGGGGTTCAGGATGGTGGAGTAAAGGTTTGGAGCCTCAGTTTTTGCTTTACGTTCCCTATTCCCACTAGTACACATAGACGGGATCGCGGTTTCGTTTGTACGATCTTGTTTTCGCTGCATCCTTTCGTCGTCCTCGTTACTCTTGCCGTCATGCAGAGCTGAGGGCACTGGGGTTCGGAGTTTTAGGGTCTGCGGGGTTAGGCTTCTTGCAGGCCTTTGGGGCTTTGTCAAGCGACTGCTGCGAGTGCAATGGTTTGCTTTTTGTGTGTACATGTGAGGTCTTTTTTGATTCTGGGCATCTAGTGGAAGGCTCCCCCGGTGATGGTAACTGCCTGCAAAGAACTGTAGAACTTCTATGAACTGGATAATTAGTCCTCTCTCATGCGCAGATTCATGTAACCCCGGGGTTCAAAGCCAACGTGCGTATGGTTTCTATTACACTGATGTAGACAACAGTAGTGCTGCATAACTTGCTCGCAAGTTGGTGGTGAGAGCCGCATCCTGTTCAAGTTAGACCTCATGTGTCACTGAAAAGCCACAAATTGGGAACGGGGCATTCTTACTTAGAGGGTGGGACTTGTATGTAGGTTGATAGTGGGGATGGCTGCGCTTACTGTCATATGGCTTCATAAGTAGCAGACTAACTATTGCCCATTGACCCTCTTATGAAGTCCGGTGCTGGTTTGACGAAACGAGCATTGAGGTCCAGGGTAATTATAGCCTACTCTCGAATTGTGTTCAAAACTCAACTATGAGCCCCCCAAGGTTTTTGAAAATGTGGATATAATTCAGTTCTAGATAGAGTTATCATCTAGCTTTGAGAGTTATCCGTACCCTCCAAGTACAGACTCCAAGCCCAACACCCTCGAGAAAGCCCTAGAACGTTGTTGTCAGTACTTGTTTGTTCTTTGTGGTATGTGCGAGGCCTTTGCTGTAGTCATGCCCGTGTAACTTCCCAAAACAGAGTCCTTGCATTCACATAGGAGGCCGCAGGGAAAGGATCAGAAGTCAGAGCACCTGCCTGAAGGAAGCTATGAAGCGCTTGTATAGGACTTAGGGTTTAGGGTTTGGGGCTTCTACCCCGTAAATTCCCTGTCAACCTCACGTGGTATTATCCATGAATGCCTATGTACACCCCAGATATTATGGTCTTTTTTTATGGGTACCACGCAAACAGGGACCCTTAATTTCGGAACCCGGAACTTATAAATTACCAAATACAATGCGGTTCCATTTTGTTTCCCCTTTGATTCTTCTCCATTATGATGGGGGTAACATCCCCAAACCCCAATAAGCCCTGAAACTTAAACTCTAATCCCGAAACCCTTATCCAAAACCCTCCTTCCGAATCCCTAGATCCTAAACCCTTATCCCTAGATCCCCTAATGCCGAAGCCTTAAACCCCAAACCCTAAAACCTTAATCCCAAAGCCCTCAACCCAAGATGTTCTTTGAAACCCTAAACCCCCCATTTCGGTTTTGGGGCCCATGGAAGGAAGCCGTTGCGGAGCCTGTGCTGCAGAGGGAGGCGCCTCAAGCGGAGCTTTCATATGGGTTAAGGGATTTGGGTTTAGGGATTTAGGGCTTTGGGGATGTAGGGACTTAAGGTTTGTGATTTAGGGTTCACGGTTTGGGGTTTCAGGCTTAGGGTTTTGGGTGTAGAGTTTGGGTTTCAAGGTTAGGGAATACTGGAAAAGAACATGGAAACTACTACATTAATTGGGTTTTGGGGTTCGATGAGCTCTCGCCGTGGCTTCGTGGCTGAGGGTCTCCCAGTTCCCTTACCCTAAGGGTCCAAGGACCCAAATAATGGGGTTTTAGGGCCCAAAGACCATTAATCTTATAGTAAACCCTATTATTCTGGTCCTTGGACCCTGAGGGTTATATGGCGGTAACCACGATGACATCTGGGTTACAATTTCCTAAATGGGTATAGCTACAGTGTAGACTTTCAGGCTTGTAGGGGTTTCGGATTTCAGCCCGTTTAGGGCCTAAAGGATTTGCTTTCGGGCTTCAGATTCCGTCAGGGTAGGGGCACTTGGTAGTTTCAAGGCGTAGCCCTTTTCGGATGAGTTTGGGTTTGCATTTGTCCGGCTCCGACAAGTCAACCGCTAAAAGCGCGCCAGACCCTAAACGCAAGTAATTGGGTTGCTGTCAAGGAACTTAAATTTAAGCTACTATAATAAGGAGACCCTGCTATTTACTATATACCCACATTCGTTCTTTGACAGCAACCCAGAGAAAGTCCAACTCCCTCCATCCCCCCCCCCTGGCAACTGCAGATGCCTAAGCCGGAGCCCTTCTGCCAGAATGTCCAACCCCTGCACCATGCCGACACCCTAAACCCTAAATCCAGTATTCAGCGTATTTTCGCAAACCCAACCCCTTAGTTTAGGACCCTGCAACTATCGCATGATGATAATAGGATCCTAGTTCTATGCACGTGTTGGGTTTCCAATATCCTCTTTTCAAAAAGAGGCCTACAAGCCCTGTTTTTCCTGACTCAGCAAAAACCTTCTGTTCGAAGTTGAGAAGAGTGCCCCACAAAAAGCATGGTTCTTCGAGAAAACTGGTTGAGTCCCTTGTTCGGGAGCTCCTGTAATAACGATTCTCGGATTATCGTATCGTATACCGTGGTGGAGAAGAGTGGGTGATTCCATTTTTCCGACCTATAGGGCATGAACCAGTTCTGACTTCTGCGACCGTGGGACTCCTTCAGCAGGAATGTTGAGAACTTGCAGCTTCAGCAGCCCAGTATGTTCTAAGGCAAGACTGTAACCCCAACTACCAACAGAAAATCACTACCCACTCATTAATTTCAAACAAGTCCCCTCGACATATTTTGAGGGTACGCTGGTGTTCAATACGAGTATGGAGGGATTGCTGGTATTCCTCGTTCAGACACAGGCTCGAGCTCGGCAATCCCCATTAGATGCACGGTTTAGGTTTAGGGTTGAGGTATCCCTGTAGAAATACTGTGTCATAATTAGCCTTCACAAAAGACCATCAAGTCACCAGCGGTAGGGTTTTAACCCCTAAACGCTCAAGCTCCAGACCTCTATAAAGGCCTTTCACCCTACACTCCGGCACCCAAACCGGCAAACCTAATTAACATAAAATGTAAGGGTGTTGGCCCCCAACCCCAAGCCCTACATCTTCAACCCAATAGCCCTATCCCTATGAGCCCCCAAGCCAGGCGAGCGCTAGCCGCCTCTGCGTACAAGCCAGCGAGCTCCGCCGGGACTGATGCGGTTTGTTGAACCCAAGGGTGTAGGGTTTAGGATTCAGGGCTTAAGATTTTAGGATTTAGGGTTTAGGGTTGTAGGTTTGGGGTTTAGGGTTTAGAGGGGGAGGCATAGTAAGTGTACTCATCCCCTACACGCCATGGAATAACCAGGAATTGCTACAATCAACCTACTTCCCCTCACCTTCCAAGTAGTGTGACCATGACACCCATGGTTGTGCTTATCATTATTGACGTGGGTTGATGCTTCGTGGCCATTGGGTCGGAATTGTGGATTTGTGATTGGAGTTTGATCAAGCAGTAGACTTCGTTTGCAACGTGTAAGCGTTTGGGTTTAGGGTCTTGAGACAATTTTAGAAAGAGACAGAACGTGGTGGAGTGCATCAAAGTTTTCGCGCCTCACGAGACATGCCCATACCTCCCAAAGCACGAAAGGACCGAATGGACCGGTGATTTCGACATGTTCGCTGTAGCGCGTGTTGTGTAAGCCTTACAGCAAAAGCTTCTTGATGTATGTAAATATATACATATGTTTGTATGTGCGTATATGTGTATATGTATACCTGCATTGAATGTTTTCCGAGCCCTGCAAGGATAGCTGGGGAACACACCACCCGCAACGACGGTGAATCACAGAGTAGAAAGTGGGCGAACGTCCCAACGTATCATGTTAGATTCCTTACATAATCCCTATATAGCCTTACATCTCCCCCATACGTCCCATTCATGGATATACGTACAGTCTTCGCAAGAATCTTCAGACCTACCAAATGCAAGCCCAAAACACGGCCCGCCTGAAACCTCATTCGACGACCCCGTAAATCCTGATCTTTAGACTTTCGACCCTCATTATTGCAAACCCTTCACCCCACCACCTGAGACAGGAGAGCTTTTCAACATCCGCTTCTTCAGATACTTCCCCCACCCCTGCCCCCAAAAGATCGTATATTTTCAAGAAATCCCTAAACCCTAAACCCTAAAAGGTAGTTTCCATTTTATTTTCCACTATCCCAATATCACTCCAACATAGCCCCAATATAACCAACATCAGAATCTGGCCAGGAGAGCTCCCAGAACCTTCTGTGTCGGGAGGTTCTTCGGCATGGCAGCATAGGATATTAGTGTTTAGGATTGGGGACGAGTGTTGGTCTGTACAATATCCCTAGATATCCCTGCACAAGCCCGATACAAACCTACATAACCCTATGTGTTCCCGCTATCCCCATTTACTATATCCCCAACTAAAGGTAATTTCATGCATATACATATGTGTAGACAAAAAGGTCCAAGGCTTCAGACGCTTTAGGGTGATATAGCACACAAGGAGTGATTTTGGGTTTAGGGGGGATTGGGGCTTCAAAACTCTAAGCCCTGAATTTTCCCATGTTTTTTTGCATTTGATTTCAAATTGTTGATTGCCTGTTTCAGGCTCTCAGTCACTACATCCTAAGAGGAGCCTTAGATGTATTCAGATGTAAACCTCCTACAGTACATTCAATATCAAGACTACAACACCCGAGGCCCTTGGGTGCATACTTCCTTCAAAACGAAGAGCTCGCCAACATGGCGAGCAGGGTTTGGGGTTTAGGGCTTAGGGACATCAAACAACACTGTGCACCTGCCCCGACCCGCATGCACTATTGTTTGCTGAATTCCGTTGTCAATCTCTGCGCACCCCATGTCAGTATTGCGTATATCTTCGAACATCCCCTTACAGCCAGCAAATGTGCCACAGGCCAGCGTTACGCAGATCTCTGTGCAAGAAGGCAGGGTTTGTCAGTGTACTATCATGCTTGCGAACCCCTCCCTTGGGGGTACTTGGAAAAGGCTATAAATGAGGTCCAAGGGTTGTAAAGGTCAAATGTGGTAATCCATTCGCCCGAGTAATCAACAACTCCTGACCCCCCCCCACAATAGATACTACCCCAATTGTAGAATGGTATTACATTGGGGATATTTAATGTTATGCGTGCTGGGCGGGTCCATTTCAGGTGGGAGGGGATCAGCAACAAGATTGAGAGCGCCTACGCACACCAAACGACCGGTCGTCCAAACCGAAAGCACAACACTTGTGCAGCAAAGTTGCTCAACAAAATTGGGTCCTTCCCAAAACTGAGGGTCCCCCTTACGTGGTCTAGGGTTTGGGGATAATGGGTGAAAGATGCTTTTTGGAACTGATCTCCGCTCGCTTTGGCCGAAAATAAGTACTTCTCAAAATAGACCGTCGACAGTCCATGACATACCCCCTTACCAATTCCTGGTATATCCCCGGGGTCCCACCAGCTCCAAGTTAATAGAAACTCTCCTTGTGTGTAGGATCCCTACACTTCAGTCTAAACACCCTTGCTGGCACATGTCGCGAAGCCGTCTTGGTGATCTTTCGGGCTATGGTTTGATTGTTGTCAAGGGCTTCTGCGTCTGAGCGATCTAATACGCCTCGCTAATTATGGGCAGTAGTTTCCGTCTCCATGATGCCGTCCCAAACATGGTAGCATGGCATGTCCTACGTTCCGCGGCATTTCCAGACAAGAGCTGTTTAACAAGACTTCATCCCGGAGGGACGGCTGGATCATTGCTTTGAAGAATCAGTTGCCCTACTGCTTCCTGCAGTGAGGAGCCTTGACATGTGACATGGTGGGCCGCTTCTCATGGAGGGATCCTTGGAGCTTTCTACTGGAAACAGGGCTTATCTGATTTTGTTTATGGGCTGCAATACTGGCCCACAAGAAGGTCTTTAAGCTCTTACCTAATTAAATCTGCTCGCGCAGATCCACTTTCGATAGTTCGTTTCCATATACAGGGGTCCCGCAGACCGACCCATTACTGTCCGCATCATAGAGACTCCCAAGAGAGGGGCCCCTGCCTTGTTTGAACGTGTCCATTTCATTGTCCCTCCATTCTTAGGGGGTAATATCTGAAAAACCTTCTATACATCTCCAAACTTCTCAAGGGGGGTTATAGGGGATTATATAGTATAGGGGACTAGTATAGGGGTTATTAAGGGGGATACTAGGAGTTTGGACCATAGCTCATATGGCCGCTTAAAACCCTTGTGGTGCCCCCTGAAGTTGCGTCCTCATCTGTCTCACCTCAACCCAAGTCACGGCTCTGAAAACTCGACATGAACTCATAGTAATATCCCCTTAAGAGGCATTTTTCATCTTCTTTTTTAGCACATCTCCAAAGAAGTGTTAGTTTTCATCATAGGTCTAAGGGGACTATAGTTATAGTAGCAGTTGTGTGGATTGAGTTGCAAATCCTAGGCGAGTATGTTGCTGATAACAGCACTTGCCTCGATCACTCGGAGATCTTGTAATCGCTTCTCCCTAATATTCAACGACATCTGCCCTCGGTAAGATGAAATAATCCGGGGCCCGAACAATTATGAAATTCAAACTTCATGGAAAACTCAATATTGAAAGCCACTTAGTTAATCGCATTAATTCGCAATTGAATATCTAATCAGTTGCGATTACTGAAGGACTTAATCAACTGAATAATTAACTGACAATTCCAGCACCCCCCCCCCACTGCATTATCAAGCAGCCCCTTTAAAGTGGTCTTGCTCTCATATTTTAAAGGTGCTCTTCCGGATTTGTTAGGCCCCTGAATTCATTCTTGAATATTAGCAAGATTTGTTATTAGAGGGAAGAGATTGCTTTTACAATCACGTCTCGCTGATAATGACCACTCCGCTCTCTCATTGCGTTGGGGTTTAGGGTATATGGTGGTATTGCAGTGGGGAGGTTTGTATTAGGGTGGGGGAAGTAGTCTATGAGTAGAGGGAGGGGTTAGAACGCCGCAGGTGAAGAGGAGATTCCTGAGGCAACTGGGACAGCTTGGGTTGTTGATCCCGTTTTGAGTGGACAGATTTCCGTGGCCCTTGGGCATTCCTGGGAAAATGTGTAAGTATTATAGATGGCAATCCCTAGAGTACCTTATAGAGTTTTGGTGTATTTTGGGGAATATTTTGTACTTAGTCTAGACCAAAATCCTTACACAACCTTCTGTAACCCAGAATGAGTTTTTGGGCGGCTACATCAATCCGAGGGTTGTTGTCGTGCTGCTACCCTAGCCAGTTACCAGGTCTGGCGGCCTTGATGTACGTCGTGACCAGGGGTTCAGGGTTTTAGAGTTTAGGGTTTTAGGGTTTTGCGTTGTAGGTCTTGGGTTAGGTTTCAGGGTTTTAGGGCCATTCCGTTCTGTCTGTTGTCGCTCTCCTCCATCATCCTGCTGCTTGTACTTCCGCTCTTCTTCATTACCCAGTCTTCCTGAACGATCCAAAAGATAAGGAACCCCTCATAATGACCCCCCACTACGCCATGAGGAACCTTGAATAATTGAGAGGCTTAATTTCAAAGATCCTTTGAAGATTCTGGGTAGGCAGAGGTATCCTTGAAGCTTAGGGTAATATTGGGATAATGGAAAAGAACATGGAAGCTTCTATATAATATAGGATTATACAGGGTTTAGGGTTTAGGGTAGGTAGCAGTACATACAACCTGCTTGTTGTGGTGAGTTTGATTCTCGCTTTGATAGGAGCTGTAGTCTAAACTTCTTAAAGAGGGTTACATATGGGTTACATTGGGGGACTGTTATAGGGCTTATTAAGGAAGATGCTAGAAATTCTAGGGCTTATTAAGGAGGATACTAGGAGTTTGCTATAGCTCATATGTTGCTTAATTTCTTGTAACAAAGCATTCCTGTGACACAGAGAATGCTGGCAAGCCGGTGCTATGTACACACGTAGTTATGAAGCAGAACTACGGACCATCAGAGCAACATTTTGGATGCTGTTGGTGCAGAAAAGGGGGGCAATCTTGCAATAGTTTATCTACCCTATCCCTAAACCATTACAACATTGTGGGGATTCTACTTCTAAGCGGTACAGGATTTCCTCATTCACCCCAACGTGCTATAGCGACCGTCTTGGATCCCGTGAAACGTATATTTCACCCCTTCTCCTAAAGATAAGATTCCCTCCACGCCCCTCAGGATCAATGTGTCCACTATGGTACCAGTGCATATCACGTCGAGTATTTCTTGCTAAGGCAGTGGGGGGGGGGGGTAGCCCTAAACCCTAAACCTAAATGATAGAGTAATGTCCATTTCCTTTTTCCACTCCCTATATAACCTCAGGAGGAGGGGATCATTTGAGTCGTGTTCTACGGGCTGTAGAGTACGGAACAGAGGAATCAAACGCCTAGGGCTTAGATTTAATGGTTTTTGGTGTTTGTGGCCGGCTTATTTTATAGACAAAATGAAGCGAGCGCCTTGATGCTCGAATCTCCAAGACCCTACTGCACAGAGTCCCTTTCACAACAATGAACCATTGGGGCTAGTAATTTAAAGATAAGAGAACAATTATCCCCCTGTAGTCCCCATAATTCAGGCACTAGTAAACTCTGCTCCATAACGCCCCACCAACAGTAGGCGCCGTCGTCATCCTCCTTTTTTTTCCGAGTCCTTAAACTAAACAAGCACCCCAAACCCTCAACCCTAGACCCCATAAAGCGCAAGCTCGCAGAACACGCAAACCCTAACCCCAAGAGTTCTAAAACCCTACACCACCCTCGGAACCCCAAAGCCCAAAGCTCAAAATTCAACAAAGTGTGAATACACCAAACCTTATAATAACTGAAATATCTGAATCTCAAGCCCCCCTTACAAATCTAAGTTTCCGGAAGACCTTGTGCTTGTGCTTAGTTAGGAAAGGTGGAGTAGAATTACGAGTACCAGTATTAACACCTAAGGAATGTACCCTAGGTCATACTATGGACCCCAAAGTATCATTTAGGATAGAGTTCCTCCATTGCTGAGTTGCTGTTAAGGAACTTAAACTAAGTCACCACATCCTGCATATAGTTCATTGCAGGATTTCCCCAGTACAGTTACTTAATTTAAGTTCATTAGCAGCAACCCAGATTAAGGCATCTCGGGCCTTCTTGGTAATGCCTACCCTTAGGGCCCATACCCTTGGGTTTGGGTCCCTAAACAATGGAATAAGGCCCAGGATAAAGGTATTTGCGACTCAAAACTTAGGGTTACAAACATTAAGGTTAGGTCAACCCCTCTATAGTAATAGCTCCTTAACATGGAGTTAATAGGGCCCGAATATTCCTACAGGAGTTCCTTGTGGTACCCATTACTGGGTAGGGGATTGACCCAACCTAGACCCCTAAGGCCCTAAACCCTAAACATTTAGTAAGGCCCTGAACCCTAAACCCGAACCTTAAAATCCAAAACCAAGGTTTACAGACATTAAGGGTACAAACTGAACGTCGTTGACTAGCCCCCGCCCGCCCAGCAGCAGCAGCCGCCCAGCAACGCCGAGCCAGGGAGTTTCGAGGCAGCTGGCGGTATCGGGGTTTAGGGTGTTGGTTTCTTGGTTTGGGGGCTAGGGGTTAGGGGTTTTAGGGGTTTTAGCGGTTTAGGGTTCAGGGTTTAGGGGTGTTTTTGTTGTTTAGGGTTTGAGGGTTTGGGATTTGGGGTTTGGCCTTGGTCCCCTTTAAAGGGGCTATAGGAGATAGATGTTAGATATATATATATATATGTATAGGGGGTATATAGGGCTAAACGTTTCCACGGTTTCGGGGTATCTTAGGCCTTAGGAGTTTCGGCTCTGGTGATTTTGGGGGGTTTAGATGGTTTAGGGCTTGAGCTCTCCGCGCACTCCAAAATCACTTCCAGAAATGAATCTTCCGCCCCAGTAATGTTGAAAATACCCATCCGGGTATATTATAAAGTATGTGTAAATTCTACTATTAGAGGTTTGCTTTTTTTTGGTTTTCAGACTTCTCCTTCAGAGTGAACACGTGTGGGGACGGGCTCCTAGGTGAGATAGATGTACAGCTTACAGCCAGCCATCTGTGGTCATACTCACCTGGGCACCTTCAGGTACAATTCCCACGATGATCATGGCTCCCTGTGAGGGGTGATAGGAGTTGTGTAAGAGCAATTAGAGGGTTATTGAGGGCTCGGAACAGCATGATTGCAACACATTCTCACAACGTGCGCCCAAAGGCAATTCTCGGGGCAAGGGGGGGGGCAGAAGCAGAGAAAACAAACATTTTTGCATTTGAAGCAGCATGCTTGGGATATGGTTCTCAAAATTGTTACAATTACCTGAAAACAATTTTTCCAATGGATTTTTAGATCAAACGCCATATACCTTTTAGAGGTTCCTAAGATTTGGTTTGGCATGCTATTTCGCATAACTTCCTACCTCATGGGGTGCCTCAACTCTAAGCCCTCAACCTTCAATGGTAACCAGCCATGGCGCAAACCGGGGTTCGGCGTGTTCTGACACTATCTAGCTGAAGCTTGCTTAATTAAGCTGTGCAGGATCGAGGTTACTGCGCTTCAGCGTATAAGGCGGCTCGGTGCCTAGGTCATGCGTGAGCTGCTCCTCGTTTATTCTTTATCTCGTGTTTAGGCCGAACCCTCAACCCTTAGCCGTGAGGCGTGTCTCGCGGAGAGTGAGACGCTTTTAGATTTATATCTCGAGGTAGAGCCCTTTCCAATCCCCCACAACCGCGATAACAACCTGGGACTTTATCCCCTATAAAGCCTAAACCCCCAATCCCCTTTTACTTTCCTGGCGCGCGGAATATCTGAGTGAACGTAAGGTTTGGGCCCCTAAGTCCAGCCTACCAAAAAATCGAAGAAAGTTGATAAGCTCTCGAGCTTCCCATAAGCACCTCTTAAACCCCCCTATACCCCAAACCCCCTGGGTCAGGGTTCAGGGCTTAGGGTCCTAAGCCCTGAACCACGCCTAAATAAACCCTACATCCTAAACCGTGAGACCCGCCTCCCAAGAGTACCTTGCCAAGGCAGCCTACAAGCTTTTGGGTGAGCAGCCTTTGGGCGAAGGTCTGACGAGTCAGGGTTTAGGGTCCTGGGCTTGGGCTTCAGGGTTTGGGGGTTTTGGGGTTCAGGGTTTAAGGATTTTGAGTTTTGGGTTTAGAGTAGTTTTCTTGGGGATACTACCTATAGAGTGCAAAACGAGATCATCTTTTAGTTATAGTATAGAATTTCAGAGGAAGCCTCAAAATACAAGCTTACTTTGTTCAACCACCAAAAGAATGCTACCCAAACGGGATGGGAAAGTAGTTCTTCCCAAGCCCAATGGTGTTGTAGTAGGAATACATAAGGCCATTGAAGCATGGGCTGACAAACGCCTACTTCGAGGCCGGTCTCTTGAGGAAACCCTAAACCCTACATCCTATTATAGTAGTTTCCATTTTCTTTTCCATTACCCCAAAAAATCCCCAATATCATCCCTATAACCCAATAAAACCCTATGTAACCTCTATATTTCCTGTAGTTTCCACTTTCTTTTCCATTATCCCTATATTACCCCAAACCCTTCGCCGCGTGGCTAGAGCTGCAGCGTGGAAGGTGGACTTAGTTTAGGGTTTAGGGGCTTAACTGTCAGCAGAAAATTGTTTGGGGATCAGGGTTTAGGGCTTAGGGATATTATGCCCCCAATAGCGGAGAATCCAATGGAAAAAGACATGACGACTGTCAACTTACCTTGCTCGGCTTAACCAGCAAAAGGCATGACTCACACTACACATCTCCATACACACCTAGTTTTAATTTCCGGTCTGATGCTCTAATATTGGGGACTATCTTTCTTCTAGCCCTATATATCCATGCTGTGCTCCTTGATAACTCAGTCTTCCTTACTGTGGCAGTCACCGGTACTACTACTACTACTACTACTAGTAGCAGTAGTAGTAGTAGTAGTAGTAGAAGCAGCGGCAACAGTAGCAGCAGCCCCGTAATCAAACCCTTTCATGACAGCTACTTGTACGGGCAAGGACATACACAAAGCCCAAATAATCGCCCTAAACGCTCAACCCTATAAGTATTAAAGAGCACCATAAAACCCTGCAAACCCTACAGCCCTTTACAACCTTATAAAGTGTATAAGCCCTATACACCCCTAAACCCCTGAACCCATAAACCTTACAAGCCCTAAACCCTGTAAACCCTATAACCCCTAAACCAAACCCTAAGAGCAATTTGACCCCAATATATAGACCATTATAATACAGTAGTTCACATGTTCTTTTCCATTACCCCTATAGAATCCCCTATATAAGACCCAAAACCCTAGACGCTTAAGGGTTTTGGGTTCAGGCAGCTTCGGTCTTGTCTGGCGCTGCCAGCGGTGGAAGTGCGACGGGGATGCTGCAGCAGGCGGGGACGGATCTTTCGGGCTTTCAGGGTTGCGCGGTTTTAGTGTTTAGGGTTCAGGGTTAGAGGCCGTTAGTAGTACCTGAACCCCAAAAGTATTTAGAATAGTGGACTTGCTGACTCCTCCTGCGCTTCAAGCCATTATTTTGCTTGGTTTGGAGGTCCAGGTAAGGGGATTTTGTTAAATTCATCCCACCACATTACCCTATAATACAAAAGGATACAATTGGGTCCTGATTATGACGGTTGGGATTCGCAAAATCCCCTGTCAGTTAGAGTTCAGGGCTTGGCTTAGGGATTTGGGGTCTTGGGGGATTTAAGCCCAAGGGCTGTCCAAGGTGTTTGCAACCTAAACCCTTAAAGGGTTTAGGGTTGCGGGCTTATATCCGGGATTATATAGGGGTAATGGAAAAGAAAATTCAAACTACCGTATTATAATGGGGTATTGAATGGGTTCCTTTCGCCGTTTTTCTGTTTCAGCTGGCACTGAGGGCGACGTGAATCCCTGTAGTGCTTGGTTCTGGATCGCCCGCATACTCCTCTGAGTGCATTTTGGGTGCGTAGGCTTCGAGGGGTCTAGACGACAATTTGCGTTCCTGAAGACACGTCTAGCCTAAGTGATCGGCTTCTGGCGTTCAATGGCTTCACGTACTGCGCGCACACATACAAAGCCCAGAGGCCAGTTCATTGAAATAGTGCAGACATTATTTTCTGATCGGCCCATGGCGTTGAAGCAGCCTATGCGCATACATACATGACTATGTGTACATTCACCTGTGTATACCCACAAACATACGCACACATTATTGTATGGATGTTGTGTATACGGGTAAGTGGGATTCCCGCTCCGGCTTTTGTGATTGTATATGTGCTAGGGTTTTCATTTTGGTGTTGCTGGGTGCGTGTGGGCTCCTTTCAGAATATTAGGTTTACATCAAGTTGGGGCGGGGGTGGGGCACAAGTATGCATTACGCGCGGGAATGTTCATGAGTGTACACATGAGGTGTTCATGTGCAGGATCACGGAAATACCTTGACATACTATAATACTGTAATACTAAAATACTGTAATACTATAATACTATAATACTCTAATACTCTAATACTATAATACTGTAATACTATAATACTGTAATACTATAATACTATAATACTCTAATACTCTAATACTGTAATACTGTAATACTATAATACTCTAATACTGTAATACTGTAATACTGTAATACTATAATACCATAACACCATAATATTAAAATAATCTAAGATGCCAGCCTTGTAGCGAGTATTGGTCCGTTTGCCATGGCGGGGATGGATCGTGTAAAGATTAGGAGTAGCCCCTAATGGGGGGCGGAAGGGACGAAGGGTCTGAAGCCTTAAGGGGGGCGTAAGGGTGGGGGGGGGGCTTAAATGCCCAACAACTTGATGCAAGGGCACAACAATGTGATGGATATTATCACTGGGGTTGTGTTCTTCGCGGTCGCTCAAATTCAGCCGTGGCACTCTTCACTTTTTGTTGGGACTTGTTGTCAAGCAATAAGTTATTAAGCCAACATCCAAACACTGCCAAGCATGTTGCACGGTGTTTGGCTAGCCGGTTTAGGTTTCAGGGTTTGTCTTGTGGAGAATAGCCCAGGCCATCGTCACTATGCTTCAAGTACTATTGGGGCCTGAATAGTTCCAAATATGATGGTCCTAGATTCCTTGTGCAACTTTGGTATAGCATACCTCAAGTAGACGGCAAAGTCATACTGGTGATTGTTCAGGACTCTGCTTTACCCGTTTGGTCCGCTTCCGCTTCCCCACTGCGATCCTAATCAGAAACACGGTAAATCTGTCCTCTGGAGACCTCTTTGTTATTTGCTAGTTTCCAAAATTAGGGATCCTTATACCGCGAATATGATATTTCTTCTGATACGTATTCCCAAAAATGCGCCGCCCACCCCCCCCCTCCCCGCGCATCTGAGCCTCCTGGACAAGCGCGTCGTGGCAGGCATGGAGGAACGCGCAGCCAAACGCATCGCCAAGGCGCCTATGGATTCAGCATATAGGTTAGGGAACCCTAAGCTCCAGTTAGGCCTTTCTATCTGTGGGTTCCATTTTTAGAGAGAGGGGTCCAGCCTCATGGTTTCTGGGCAGGGATTCGGGTCCAGTATCTAGCTTGGTGTCAGAATCAGCCAGACAAGCCTGGTTCCAGGTTCAAGGTTTGATGTCTAAGCACACCGTCATGTGTCCCGCGGAAATGCGTCCTACCGCAACATCTTAGACTGCACCTGTATGTCCCTACCTGGAGAGCCAGCCACCTCCCTGCAGAGCACATCAAACCTGAACGTCATCTCCAACATGCTTCCCGCAGTTCAGATTTGAGGGTTCAGGGTTGGGAGCACCCCCCACCAAAACCCTAAACCAGGGGCGGAATGCCCGAAATCCTCCTCTACAAACGTTACTGGGTCCCAGCAAGGATCGTCACTTAATGTTGGACCCTAAATAATGGAGGGATCCGAAAGTTTTGGGGAAATTATTCAGAATCAGCTATTGTTTGAGGGGTTCGGAATAATGAAAAGTTGCGGGGACCGAAATTGAAAAGTAGCTGATTCTGAATCCTAACTTTGCTTGTATTTGTCTGATTTTAGCTGTAAAAAACAATGCAGAAACAGTTTGCTGAAAAGGCCCAGAACTTTCAGCTATGAAGCCGAAACCTAGCAAAGCTATGAGTTCGTGAAAGCCAGAGACTAGCAAATCTATGAATCCGTGAAATCCATATAAGCCGTGAAATCCGTAAACTTCGGAAAAATTCTCCATATAAACCCTTTTTCGGGATTATTAGAAA
>CAJNIZ010001830.1:12341-24980 GCA_905231905.1 Symbiodinium pilosum | reverse complement strand
GGGTTTAGGGTTTAGGGTAATCTTGAGAAAGTTATGTATTTCAGGAGTCAAGGGACGTGACCATGGGCTCTTGCACTTCGGGCTGAGCATAGGAACATCATCCCATCATCAGAACAGAGGGAGAATTCAATGCCTCCCATCCTAGGTAGGTGAGATTGGTGAGAACCTAAAGAGTAGATGAGCCCTGGACTAAATTATCTGCATGGCGAACAATGAATCAGTCATTTGAAGGATGAAACAACCAATAGTTGAACCGGTCTTCTGGACATCAGATCCTTAGTATCCTTATTAGAACCCTCATTTTTGGTACCAATTTAGTCAAGGGCTTCTATGAAGCTGAGTTGCGCCAGCCTTGCCGGCAGCAGGCTTTCGGAGTTCAAACGCTTAGGGCTCAAGTCAAACCATAAACTCCAAGCCCTATTTAAGGCCGAAACCTAACTACACGTAAGCTTTAGGGCTTTGGGCAGACCAAAAAATTCCCTAAACCCTAAACCCCAAGGTCTAAGGTTTGAGCTTCTGGTTCAGGATTGACAGGTGTTGTTTTTTGAATTATCTTAGAAGCAGCCAGGCCCTTTCCAGGGTTTAGGGGCTAGGGTTTGGGTTAGGGTTTAGGGTTCAGGGTTTAAGGTTTAGGGTTCTGGATCAAGGGTTTAGGGCTGAAAAAATTCAGGATTCCGAAAGCAGCCAAGCCTCTTCAAGTGAGGGAATGTCCTCGGCTGCAGCGACGTTGAGGTTTCTGACAATTAGGCCTATGAGGATCCAGCCGTTCTGGGGCTTATATGGGGCTGTATAGAGTTATATAGGATTAGGGTTCCTAGAATTAGGAGTTCCTTTTTGCGGGTCCTAATGAGAAGGATGATGGTACATTGGGGTCTATATTGGGGTCTATATTGGGGTCGCCCTATTCGTGGAAACTGCCAAACAAAGTTTGTTGTTGTACAAATACTGCACCCAGTCCTTCGACTTAGACCCATGCGCCTGATACCCCCAACGCAAGGTGCTTAATCCGCCTGAAGCCCGAAAGCCTTTAGTTTCGAAAGGTTGGATTTGATACTAAGACTTGTACTATGGGGTAATGCAACTCAAGCTCATGGGGTCTAAGGCACTATCTCACCTACCAGTACTGCCGCCTTCAGTAATTACTGCTGCACAATGTGCAAATCTCCAGAAACAAAAATCTCCGCCCTAAACGCTTAAGACCTACATAAACCTAAACACAATACCCCATCCAAAAAAGGAGCCATCATTTTTGCAACCCCCGCCCTCCCTATGGAATGCTGATTCTGAAGGCCCTTGGAAGGCAAACCCTGATCTGGACCAGGCATGGAAGTTAATTGATATTCTTCTTGTTACATTTAACTACCTAGATACTGGGTACTGCCCCCACCCTGTAACAGTCCATATTAGCGGTCTTATTAAGGGCTATATATATATATAATCATGTTATGAATTTTATCCAGCTGTTACAGAGTGGAGGCAGTATCAATGCCATTGATATTCTTCTTGTTATATTTAACATCCTAGATAGTACAGGGACAGGGACATTATGCTCGTACCAGTAATAACTTAGGTAAGTTATCTGGGGATTATATGAGGATATGTAGGGTTTAATAGGGATTCTGCAGGCATATGGGGCTTATGGATGATACGCTAATCATCTTTCTACGGTGGAAAGAGGGAGTCTTGCACCACTTAAGATCCAAAAGTGCTGAATCTGGTGTATAGGGTATAGCAGGCGATGCAAGATTTCCTCCATCCACAGTCCTGAGAAGCGTTACACCATAATTGTACTTGTCTTTACTAGTGTCATTGTTGTTTTTGGTCTTGATATCTTAATGCTCTTTAACCCTTATAACTAATGGGGACTTGCAATAGGGCGCCGCTGTTTATAGCAAACCCCCACATTGAAGCGAGTGAAGGACCTTCAGAACCCTGCACCCTAAACCCATGGGCGGACTGAGCGTCAAAATTGGAGCAGTGGGACAAGTGTGCTGAGCGGTCTTGAGCCAGTCGCGGGTAAAATTCATGCGTTCAGAGTTAGGGCTTCGGTTGGGCATCTTCAACAATGCGGGACCCCAATTTACACCCCAACCATGACAATGGAATATAGGCCTCTAGAAAAAGTCGGATGCCCTCGCCAAAAAAGTGCTTCAGAGCCCCGTGCAAAGGAATGGATGTGAAAGCCTCTTAAACGACCGTGACGCAAGCGCCATAAGAAAACCAACCAAACCCACGCTGCTTGCGTAAAGCACAACAAAACCCCTAAACCCTAAACCCTAACCCCCTAATCCTAACTGCCAGAACTCTGGGAGTCCGACATATTGTGGTGCGCCAGAGCCACGGGGGGTTGTCAGGCTCCCGCTTGAGGTTTGAGGTGGGGTTTAGGGGTTAGGGCTTAGGGTTTAAGGTAGGGTTTAGGGGTCAGGGCTTAGGGTTGCGGGCAAAGTTCTAGCATTTAGGAATTGGTTTTCGGGTCTAAACAAAGAAGGCCAAGGATCAAGCAGTCTTAGGCAAGAAGTAACCCCTCCTACATGATTTAGGGGCCTATCTGCTTGAGAAAAAATGCTGTGGGGTATATCATACACTATTTACATAAGGGTTGTTTGGGAAAAGCATGGGGCAAGCATTCAGGCTCCTAGAATAGCTCCGAAACAAACCCAACAAAGCACAATTCCTGACTCCAAGCGGACCTCACAATGCTCAAGCCTCACCCTTAACCCTAACTCTAAGAACTATACCTTGCGCCCTAAATCCCAAAACCTGAATCCTGAACCCTAACATCCCAGGCCCCTAAACAGCAGACTTTGCTTTGCACATCTCACTCTTCGCGCGCCCGACTGGGTTCTTCCCAACTTTGCGGGCACGAGATTCACGAGATGCTGTGAAACAGCGCTTCTCTTGCTGGTGCTTGGGGGGAGTGGGAGATGGAATATAGGAGTACTTTGGGATACGATAATCTACTGTAATATATTACAATATACTACAATACACTATAGTATACTATAGTATATACAATATACTATGATATACTATATACTACATTTCACTATAATATACTAATTATAACATACTATTGGGGTTCATGAATTCTGGGGATCCGCTCCCCCGCTCCCCTGAAGCACCAGCAAGTAGCTGGAGGAGACTCCCAGCCTTTCTCGTACTGCCGATACAGGACATTTGCTCGGTTTAGGGTTTAGGGTTTACCGTTTAGTGGTTTAGGGTTTAGAGTTTAGGGCTCTGACTCCAGTATGGGGGGGGTTAGGGTTTAGATCTTGGGTCGCTCTTACCTAAAGTAACTGTCCTCAAAGGGGCCTTACTAAGGGGCTATGTACCTATTGCAGTAACTGTTGCGAAACCGGGTATGACTAGCTTATATCCTGATGGTAGATGACATGCCCAGCCATTGGAGCCGTAACCAACTTTGACATCTCCGAGGGAGGGTTAGGTCAACAAATTGACCGGACTCTATCCTGCAGCCATTGAACCCCAGCTGCAAAAGTTTACTGGAAAACCTCAATGACCTTACACCCTAAACTTCAACCCCAAACCCTAAACCCCTAAATCCTACACCCCAAACCACATCCAAAAATCTGTTACATACCTGCACATGAGCCGTTGCAGGTCTGAGGGGACCCCACCTTGATCTGACAACTACCCGAAAAGATCTCTCCCAAAATGATGCAGCTTTACTACCCTCCCGGAAACTAACATGGAAACCCAAAAAGGGCCCTATAAAGACTACAGTCCCTTTAAAGGGAGGCTACATGGATTTCCATGTTAATTTGGGGGAGTGCAAGCCCTAAACCCTAAACCCTTAACCCCTAAGTCGGCTTGTGATTTTTCAACCTCACGGACTTCTACGCCTGGAGTGGTTTGGGCATTAGGGTTTACAGTTTAGGGTTGAGGGTTTAGGATGTAGGGTTTAGGATTCGGATCTATAGAGAGGTCAGCGCATTTACCATCTGATGTTCCTCACCGCAGACGACGGCTGAGAGTCCCTGTGAAACATTCGGGCTGCGGATGAAACTTGGCCAACAATATGTGTGCGCTGATGTTTAGGAGGGCAAACAAACAACAAAGCATGATCAGTTCTTTCTTGCAATGTGGAATTTCGGTTCCCCTGTACTTCAGTAATTCAGCTACTCCGAACTGGCAAACTCATACCACTAGTCACTACACGCGACTGCAATGAGCATTCATCTTGAATAGTCTAAGTGAAGACTTCTCTAGAAACTCAGGAAATTCCAACCTACAGCTTATGCATAGACTAATAGAGGTGCTGAGCTGCGGAGCCACGAGCGTAAGCTTGCAGCCTTTGACCGTATAAAGCTGATGTGCAGGATCTATCATGCCTGAGGTCGACAGCCGACCCCATGGCAATCGACAATGTGAAAGAAACTTGCTAGAGGCACTCTACCCTCCACTAAACATTTATTATATAACCCTACATAACCCTATATATATATATATCACTATATATCCCTATATAACCCTATAGTGACTAAACGTACCTGGAAACCCAGTATGGCCCCTGGCCCTCTTCCGGGGCTATATCTTCGAGTGGGCGGTGTAGATACTTATGAGCTACAGTCAATATTGCCCAGACACTTTTATGGACATGCGTTGCCACTTAGGGCATACATTAGGGACTATACTCGACTAAAAGAGGGACCCTTATCTTCACTGTTACGGGCCCCCTAATGAGCCTAATATTGATAGCGGCTCTTATGAGCTACAGGCTAAACTTCCGTTATCCCCCTGAAATAATCCCCAAAACATTCCCCTATATAATCCCGCATATGAAACCCTTTAAGAAGTTTAGACTATAGCTTTTATCAGGTTCTGAGACCGCTGCAGAAAGAAAGGAAAACTTGGGTCCTGAATCTTCAGCAGCCTCCTTTCCCACTGCCAAATGCGGAGCCCACGTACGCTGTGACCTCTGGGTTACCTAACCACACCCCTCCATACTACCCTCCTGAGAGTTTCCTTGATTCGCTTCACCCTATACAAGCCTACTTACTTGGGAACCTTGAAGATCTTGGGGAGGGTAGTATAGACAGGAGTGGAATGCAACTCGCAAGCAACTTCATTTGAAACTCTGAAATGCAAAAAGGTGTGCTTAGAAGTCCCATGCCCAAACTACAGCGAATTAAATGTACTGCCTGAATGGCCAATGGCCGAATCAGATTTCCGAAGCCTAAGCCCTACTCCTTAAACCTCACAGCTACTCCCAGCATCTATAGTCCCCCTTAAGTAGATAGAATATGGGATATATGGGGATCTCCTTATAATATACTCAAAGCCATATTCTATTTACTTAGGGGGGACTATAACCAGTTACCTTGAATCAGCCCTTTAGCCCCAAACCCTAGACCCTCACCATGTACCCTCAGTCAGCAATCAATCGCAAACGCAGCTTTGCTTGGAAAAATCGTCGGGGATGAGGCACCACAAACACCCCCCCTCCCCAAACTAGCATGGAATCCTTTAAACCGACGGTGGTCTATGCATTTTGGGGGGTTCCATGTGAGGTTCGGGGAGGGTAGACTGTCAGGATTCAGGCGTTCACATCACAAGCACAGGTCACTTTGCTGTGTTGTCTCTGCCTTCCTTGGCAAGCGGGCTGTCCTGCAGAAGTTAGGTACAAAATCTAAACTCCCCTATATAACCCCTTTAAGGAGTTTAGATTGTAGGTGATTTGCAGGGCTTTGCTGAGGAGACTTAGTCATAATGACGACTGATAATAGCAGTAAGAAGAATTAATAACAATAATCAGAATACTAATAACGATGCGTGATGAAAAGAATATCAATATTAAGGTCCAATTTTGGATTAGGGTTCACGGTTCACGGTGAGGGGCTAAGGTTTTGGCGTGTGGAGCCTGGTAGAATGGTGGAGAATCAATGGATGATGAGATGGATACCGTGATGATAATGGGGGCTTAGGGTTTAGGGGTTTAGGGTCGAGGGAGTTTGGAAGGACAGGATGTAGAAGCCTAACTACATGGAGCAAAGTTTTTTCGTAGTATATTATACTTTTGCTAGGTAAAGATGATGAAGGGACAGCATTCCTAGTTATTCTGGCCTCTGGAATAATTGGGGCTTTGGGTTCAGGGTTTCAGGCATTGTTGCTTGAAGTTTGCCGCGCTTCCCATTGCAAATCTCATTGCTGGTTTTATTGCTTTGCCTGGTCGTCTTATTACTCCAGCTACAACGGTACAGCTTCTGCTAGCGCATTCATTCTCACGCTTGCCTCTGCTACACAAGAGCATACAGCTTCCGAGTCTTCTGGATGCCTCCTTATCATTGGGGTTTAGAGTTTAGGGTTTAGGTACATACCCGGAAACTAACATGGAAACCCAAAAAGGGCCCTATAAAGACTACAGTCCTTCTAAAAGGGTACTATATGGGTTTCCATGTTAGTTTAGGGTTTAGGTACATAGCCCTTTCGAGCCTCAAACCCTTCAGAACTTGAAGCTGGTGCTGTCAAGGCACGCCCTCCACCCTACAAATTAGGGGTATATTGGGGTTATATTAGGGTTATATTGGGGTTATATTTAAATCCTAAATCCTAAACTTTGGGTACTGCCCCCACCCAGTAACAGTCTATATTAGGGGTCCTATTAAGGGCTATATATTATACTTATTATCAAACCCTTACTGAGTGGGGGCAGTATCCAAGCTAAACTGCAGTCGCTCCGCAGAAACCCAAACCTCACCTCGAGCCTTCAATCAGGAGCGGGCAAATCAAGAAAGACCCTGGTGCTTTGTGATGGGAATTTGTCCCCCTAGTGGTTTAGGGTTTAGGTTTTAGGGGTTTAAGGTTTATCTTCGTGATGGGACTGCGTCCCAATGGTCTCCCCCGAGCGCGTTCCCCTCATCATCCCCGTGCCACAAACCCTACACCCTCAGCTCTCAACCCTAAACCCCTAAATCCAGGCCCTGAGGAATCAGAAGCCCAATGTATACCCTAATATACTATAATAATTTCTATGTTCTTCACCATGATTTCCTATATATAACCCCAATGTATACCCCAATACATAACCCTTAACCTTAAACCCTTTCACCCGAAACCTTAAACCCTAAACCCGAAACCTTAAACCCTAAACCCTAAACCTTAAACCCTTTCACTCTCAACCTTAAACCCCAAACCTTTTAACTCTAAACCCTCTCCCCTGAACCCTTAAACCCGAGACCCTAAACCCCAAATCCTGCGCCTTTTCGGGCTGGAGGTCGTCCACCGTCTGGCGAAGAAGCGCCACTGTGGAGGCCAGGGTCTCGATTTTGTGCCTGAGATTTTTTCAGTTTAGGTGGTATTTAAGGTCTAGGGTTTAAGGATGTTACCCCAAATAATGGAGAATCAAATGGCGAAAAAAAATGAAAGATGAAACGGACACGGAGGTTGTGTAGTGGTTTGCGGGATTGGGTTTAGGGCTTCCTAAGCTTAAGTGTACCTTTTGTGGGATCCCCATAGTTAGCACAATACGATTTGGAGGTCTATGCTGGGTGCCCCCATTTATGGAAACCACCCTAATTCCCTGCATATGTCCAATTAGGAGGAGTGGGGAAGCGAATCCCCTCAGGAGCTATTGTCTAAACTCCCAGTATCCAACTTAATGTATTTTATATAGTACTGCCCTATCTAATCCGCTGCAAAGCCCCCCTTTCAGGAGTTCAGACTATAGCTCATATAATCCCCCCAAACCCTAAACCCCAAACCCTAAACCTATAGCAGTCTCGATATTCACTCCTCCGCTTCGCCTCAAGCACCAGTAAGACTAGTAGACTCAAAGGGAACCAAGGGGCTAAAGAACTCTTGATGGCTTCTAAAGATGCTGGCTTGCTAAGGGTTTAGGGCTTAGGGGTTTAGGTTTAAGGGTTTAGAGTTTAGTGTGTAGGATTCATCGGCATGTAGGAAGTTCAGAGTATTGTGTCGGCTTAGATTGCAGTTCGGCAAGAAGAATGCAAACATGCTCAACCCCCTTCCCCATCCTGAAACGGAAGCCAGAGTTGCGGATTTAAGGTTTAGGGCGTCAACTGCCAAAGACACTGCAAAGACCAACCTAATTGTCTACATACTTTTGTCGTCTATTTGAGGTCCTCTGTACCACTATTTTACAAGGAATCTAGGACCATGATATGGCTAAGCATTTAGGCTTCTACAGCGAACCCCACATCCTACATGGAAGTTCCGAAGAATCGGGGGATACCAATATAGATCCAAAAATACCAAATTCCTTTTCCTTGCACCAGGAAGCTCGAAGAAGGGACTCCGCACCGACACCCTGAACTTACAGGTTCTGGGTAGGGTTTAGGGTTTAGGGGTTTCGGGGCTTAGGGTTTAGGCTTTAGGGCTTAGGATTCGGAACATATTGTACAGAGACTATACAGGTATTACATTCTGTGTTCCCTACTAAGAACCAGCAAATAAATTCCAAACTCTGAATACCCCATCCCCTCATGGCCCCAATCTTTGCAAGCAAGTTGCTCCCTGTCTTGCAAGTGCACCAGCACATCCCTGCAAGGGTCAGAAGCATCCAGGGATCCCAAGTGGTAGTTTCAAGCACTTTAGGGTTCCTAAACCCTAAACCCTAAACCCTAAACCCTAGGGTTTGGGGGTTCCAGGTTGGTACCTAAAAGATGGAATCCGCTTGTGAGGGACCAACACAACCAGAATGGACCTTTACGCTTCTCCGCAGCTGATATGCAAAGGGCTTTATATAGGATAATATAGGTAATATAATAATATAGGATATATAGGATAATGATTCATATAGGATAATATAGGGATTATATGTGTACATATAGGGTTTAGGGTTTAAGGTCTGAGGCTTTCTTTGGTTTTTCTTGGGCTTTCTTGGGCTTTTGGGCTTCCATGCTATCTTGGGATAGTGTAAGGAACTCCAACCCCATTTACAGATCATGTTTTTAAGTACTAAGGGCAACATCCTTGTGGTGTATGTGCGTATTGGAGGACCCCGAATTCTGAAGAACTAGCCTACACTTACTTACAGCGACCCTTAAGAAGATGGAACATGGGGTATAAGTTGGGGATCTTATTCTGATACTGTGCAGGCCCATGTTCTGTCTGTTTGAGGGGGGCTATAAACCTTAACCCTAAATCCCGAATCCCTAAACCCTCAAAACCTACCTAAACCTTAAACCCAAAACCCTCAAAACCTACCTCAACCCTAAACCCTAAACCCCAATCCCTGGACCCTAAACCCCAAACCCTGAAAACCTACCTACATAAACCCTAAACTCTAGAACCCAACCCCTAAACCCTCACAACTTACCTAAACCCTAGACCCTGCACCCTAGACCCTAAACCCTAGATCCTAAACCCCAATCACCCCGATCCCTAAACCCTCACAACCTACCTGGCCTGGCCAGGGTCTGGTCCGCATCCTCCAGCTTCCGCAACCGCCGCTGGAGGGCTGGCAGCGGAGCGACGTCGCCTGCTTCTTTTGGAGTATAAGGGATTTACGATTTAAGATTTAGGGTTTACGGTGTAGGGCTTAGGGTTCAGGCTTTAGGGTTTAGGGCTTGGAGGATCAGGGCTACTTCGCACTAATGGCAAAGAAAAATGAAACTACAATGTATATATGTATATGTATACTGTTTAGGGTGTAGGGTTCAGGGTTTAGGGCTTGGAGGATTAGCGGGACGTAGTAAAAATGGTAAAAGAAAGGGGAAACTATTCCATATTTTATCTAGTGTTTAGGGTCGAGGGGACTAATTTTATCTAGAATTTAGGGTTGAGGGTCCGGGGGACTAAGAAGTTGGTTGATAGTGGGGATAATTGTGAATAACATGTGGCCTATACCACGGTTTAGGGTTTAGGGTTTAGGGTTTAGAGTTTAGGGTTTAGGGTTTAAGGTTGTAAGAATACTTACTACATCCTCCGAACTTCTAAACGCTCTTGGGCTTCGGGGAGTATCAAAAAATGTTAACAGGTCTTGCCCTTGCTACTACTTTCGTCCGAGTCAAATTATTGAACGACATTTGAATTTCACAAAGAATATAATTGTCGTTGGCCTGAACCAAAGATGGCTAGAACCTTCAAAGCTCCTCCCCCTCCCTCAACCTCAACCTCTGGATCCTACCAGGCCTCCAAACATCGGCAAACAAAGACCAAACATCAAGAAATCCTGTCTGAGACTACCGGGGAACACGGACCCCGGAATTCACAGCTCAAAGGAGAACCTGGCTCTGATAATACCGGAAACCTGCCTTCGCTATTGCTTAGCCTGCTGCACATCGCGTACTGGTTGCACACGAAGCTCCAACTTACAGGCTGCAACCCAGCCCTGGGTTATAGTCCCCCTTAAGTAGATAGAATATGGGGTATATGGGGATCTTACTATAATATACCCAAAGCCATATTCTATCTACTTAAGGGGGACTATAAGGGTTTAGGGTTGAGAGTTTGGGGTTTGGGGTTCAGGATTTAAGGTTCAGGAGCTAACACGCCAGGCCATTTTGTAGGGACATTAGACTGAAATGGGAAGGTTTTCAGGCTCCCTGTCACTTTCCCGAGCACCCAACTTGACCGACGCCCTTCCACCAGAACCCCATTGGAGCACCATCTTTCAAGTACAAAAAAACCAAGGCAAATGCCAACCCAGGACCCGACCAAAAACCCTGAGCCCAAACAAAAAAACACCAACCACACAATCTGTGTTTGTGCTGAAGGCGGAGTGTATAAATCCTAAACCCTGAATCCTCAGCCCTAAAACTAAATCCTAAACCCTGAATCATAAGTCCTAAACACTAAACCCTAAATCCCAAACCCTACGCCCTCAGAATCCAGTAAGCATCTCGCGAAAGCCTGGTTCTGGAACCACGCGCTCGCTCAGCTTGCGGACTTCAGCCTCTTTTGCAGATACAAAAAGCTAAAGAAATCTGTGAAGTTTTAGGGCTTGAGGGCTTAGGGTTTAGAAGTTTAGGGTTTAGGGTTTTGGTTTAAGGGTTTGGGATTTGGGGTTTAGGGGCTTAGGAGTTTCAGGCTTAGGGTGTGGAGAGGTTAGGGCCTTTGGCTCCAATTGACTGCAACATGCAAGCTTTAACTGGGTTGCTGTTAAGGGACTTAAATTAAGGGATTATCCCCCTATAATGGAGAATCAAATGGAAAAGAAAATGGAAAATGAAATGGAAACTGGGGGGAATATAGGGATTAAGGAACTCAAATAAAATACCAGAATGGGTATATTAGTAAATAGTAGGGTTTCCCCAATATAGTCACTTAAATTAAGTTCCTTAACAGCAGCCCAGTTAAGGGTGTAGGGTTTGGGGCTTAGGGTGTCAGGCCTGGAACCTTAATAGCTTGAAAGCCGACCCAAGGAGGTGCCCTAAAAGCAGCTCCCAGAACATAGCTCTCATACAGCCCCCGCACCCTCCAAAAATCTCCAAGCCGATCCCCCTAAACCCTTTCCGCTCCTAAACCCCAAGCCCTCCCAAAATGAACCCCAAACACCCTTAAAGACCCCAAAACCTAAAATCCCTAAACCCTAAAACGCCCACAAGACCCTTAAACCCAGGAAGCCTATCAACCCTAAGGCTCCCAGACTGACAAACTCTGACTAAACCCTGAACCAGAATTAGGAGGGTTCCCAAACGTAGGGGTAGCAGTAAAAAGGATTTATAGGGGATATGTAGGGGTGTATCGGGTATGTAGGGCTATATAAGTTATATAAGGTTTAGGGCTTAGGGTCTCCCGAAATTAGGAGTACCTTTTTGGGGGTATGGATAAATCGGACCATAGGATTTTGAAGTCTATGTTGGGGTCCCGCTATTTGTGGAAACCACAGTGTAGGGTTGACAAACTCAAGCCTGGGACTCTGCGAGAACTTGTTGCAGTTGGCTGACCTGTGAGGGGCTTCTTGTACTTTAGAGGTCCATAAGGCTGGGCGTAGCCTGATGTAGGGTCCCAGGATTTAGGGGTTCAGGGTTGGGAGTTTGGGGTTTGGGGTTGGGGCTTTAGGTTTAGTATACGGATGGTAACAGGGTTCTCGAAAGGTCTGAGGACTGCCCAACACCATGGATAGTCCGAAGTGAGGCTAAAAGCTTCTAGCCACGTATATAATGGCTCTCAAATTTCCTTCAGGGCTTGTGGAAGTGCCGCACTTTGGGAAGTCCAGTCAAGGGACCACCAACCCAGCAGGTGGGTGCCCCCATATGAGCTATGTAAACTCCTAGCATCCTGCTTAATATCCCCCATGTAGTAGTCCCCTATATAGTCCCCTATAAAATTCCTTTTAAGGAGTTCAGACTATACTCCATATCAGGGTAACACAGTGCATGAGGTTTATGTACATCTCCCTTCAGGGTACCTACTTCATAACTACCCACCATAGAGGCTCCCTTGATCCAGTTTTTGCAGGTACAACCTGAACCCGAACAAGAATCCCCCTTGAGTAGATAGCATATGGCGTCGGGTATATCATAATAAGATCCCCACATACCCCGTATTCTATCAACTTAAGGGGGACTAGAACTAATACGAGCTCAGGATTTAGTGCTCCAGCCTAAGCCCTAAGCCCTAAACCCTAAACCCTAAACCCCAAACCCCAACCCTAAACCCTAACGCTCTCCGGCTGAGGTTCTCCGGATCAAAATGGGGTAAGTAGGTAGATCA
>CAJNIZ010001830.1:0-12241 GCA_905231905.1 Symbiodinium pilosum | reverse complement strand
ACATGTATTCTTGTCTTTCCCTGGAAGACATCTAGTGCAAGGGCCTTCGAGTCTTTACAGATTTTTCGAACAAAATGCCGCGCGGAAGAAGAAGGTTCCATGGTCGAATACTGTTGTTGCAGAGGACGGAATGTGCGAAAACCCATAATTTTTAGCACCTTCAAATGCGTGATCTACAAACAGGAAGAGCATTTCGTACTGTGGGCCGTGGTGAATTTACATCATGGCACAGAAAGTACTGCGTTTTACAGGTTGAAAGGGCTCTACTGAAAGAGGCCGAATCCTGATAGTCAGCCTTTTTTGGGTAGATCACTTGATGGAAGTGTAGAAAATATTGTAATTTACAATGTATTCTTGTCTTTCCCTGGAAGGCATCTAGTGCAAGGGCCTTCGAATCTTTACGAATTTCTCGAACAAAATGCCGGGCGGAAGAAGAAGGCTACATGGTCGAATACTATTGTTGCAGAGGATGGAACGTGGGAAAACCCATGGTTTCAACACCTTCAAATGCGTGAATTACCCCCCCCCTCCCCCCTCTCCCCTCAAAGCGCTGGTCTCTCGGAGAACCTAGGGCGGTCAGTGAACCCTAAACCCCTAAACCCTAAACCCTGTGTAGGGCTGGCATTCGGACGTTGGTCAAAGCTCAGCGGGCCCTGCGCGCACAACCGTTGCCCATACTGGGTTTAGGGCTTAGGGCTTAGGGCTTAGGGTTTGGGGTTTGGGGTTTAGGGTTCAGGGTGTAGGGTTTAGGGTTTAGGGTTCAGGGTGTAGGGTTTAAGGTTTACGTTGCCCATTTTGGAAGAGATTCTAAAGCCTACAACCCCGCAACCCCAAACCCTCCAAACCCTGAATCTAGAACCTACAACCCCAAACCCTCCAAACCCTGAACCTAAGCCCTAAAAGCCTAAACCCTCCAAACCCTGAACCCTACAACCCTAAACCCCTAAACTCTCCAAACCCTAAACCCTACAACCCTAAAACCCTAAGCCCTCCAAACCCTGAACCTAAGCCCTAAAAGCCTAAACCCTCCAAACCCTAAACCCTGCAACCGTAAAACCCTAAACCCTCCAAACCCTGAACCTAAACCCTAAAACCCTAAGCCCTCCAAAACCCTGAACCTAAACCCGAAAAGCGTAAATCCTCCAAACCTGAACCCTACAACCCTAAAACCCCAAACTCCAGACTCATGGCCTGCTGCTGCCTCTCCGCAAGCTCCACGCGATGCTCCGCCAGCTCCTGACAACACGTAATAGTAACAATAGTACTAATAAGGATAATAGTAAGAAAATAGTAGTAATACCGAGAATGACAGTACTAGTAATAGGGTTTAGGGTTTCGCGCTCCCATCCATTTAGCAGTTATACAGTATCAATGTTTCTTCCTTCGCTCGCCACCTGCGCGCGCCCCGTAAATCCCACATCTAGATTTATCTTTCATGTTGGACGCCCGTGGGACCCCAGAAAATTGAGGGGGCAAAGTGCACGTTCTGCATTAGCTTTCATTCTAAACAGGCTCAATTTCCGGATTTCTTGACTTGAGAACCAACGCAAATTCTGCATTTGCGTTTTCTCAAAGGGAAGGAAGGCCCACAAGGGCCGGGGTACTCCAGGGGGCCTCAGGTCCTAAAAAAGGGGCTGGAGCCTCCAGGCTTACAGGCGGCCCATAAGGCCCTCCAGGAGCTTCCAAACTCCAAACCCGCAAACGGGATGCACGGCCCCATTAAAAGTTCAAATATATGCACAGAGGGTTTAAGACTTGCTCTAGGATTATAGAAAGATTATGTATATAATATATATATATATATAAATATGGGCTATATCGGTGTGTTTGCGGCTTATATAGGGGGAGAAGGAACAAGGAAACGGAAACTGATCCATTTTAGGGTTGGGGATTTAGGGTTGGGGGTTAAGGGTTGAGTGCTTAGGAATCAGGATTCAAGATGGAGCTCCGGACCAGTTGCCCACGTAAAGAACAATCGTGGGAAGGGGCTCTAGCGCAGGATTCAAGCGAACACCACCGTGCGCAAGTAACTGCCTACATAACACATGGGTGGGTACGGGCAGCACACTTATTTTCAAAGCATACACTTCATCCTTTGGGGGGGACTCGGGCAGCACAGAGATAGCTGCACTCTTTCTTAGAGAGCTCTCGACTGTTAGAAAACAAAATCCTAACCCCAAGTGCTCACCCCTGAAATTCCCAATCCAAATGAAAAATTGTTAGCCCCTATGATACTCCCCTATATAATCCCCTAAATAACACCTAAAATCCCCAATCAAAATCTAAAACTCTTGAAGTCCACATCCTGGAGCCTACACGCACAAGTATTCAGCTGCTCTCTCCTGGCTAGCGGGCGGCATGCTCTATTGGCTAAACTCTTTTTGCTTCCCGCGCTCAAGGATAGGGTTCGGGGTTTAGGGCTCACTGTTGGTTCATGTGAAAGGTAACTTCCATTTTCTTGTTTCATTCCCAAAAACCATCAGTAAGCTGTCTGGTGAAACCCTAAACCCTAAACCCCCAAACCCTCAACCCTAAACCCTAAACCCCAAACCCTAAACCCAACTACCATCAGTAAGCTCTCTGGTGCACCTTGCACATGGCTTCATTCGCCGTGTCCATGGACTCTGCAGAAGCGGCCCCATGCTTCACCCGCTCCTGCCACAATGGAGATATGTAGGGATAATGAAAAAGAGAATGGAAACTACCATTTAGTGGTTATATGGGGATTATAGGGTATATATTGGGGTTATACGGATAATGGAAAAGAGAATGGAAACTACTATTTAGGGTTTAGGGTGGATATAGTCCTCCTTAAGTAGATAGAATATGGCTTTGGGTATATCATAATCCAGTAGTTGCTTCTTGCTAGTGGCCTAAGATTGCAAGTTTTCTTGGTGCTGAGGGTTAAGGTTTAGGGCTAGGAATTAGGGTGTAGGGTTAGGATTTAGGGTTCAGGGTAATTTAAGGAAAGACTCCTACAAAAAGCTCTTGAAGGATCAGGGTTCAGAAGGTCAGAAGAATGCTCGAGTTAGCTTCTTGTGGGATGTGAGCTATGATCTGCTCTAAACTCCTAGCATCTTAGCATCCCCTTAATCACCCCTATGATACTCCCCATATAATCCCCTATGTAACCCCCTTTAAGGAGCTTAGGCAAGTTTAGGCCATAGCTCATGTAGGGAGCCTTTTGGGCTCTATGGCACTGGCTTGGACACCGAATCCTGGAGGATCCCAAGATGCCTGATACCATGGGAAAGAGTTTGTGGCTTAGGTATATTGACATGCAGTTTGTTAAGTGCCTCTCTCAGATTAAAATGGAACCGCCTATATCCCAGTCAGAGGAAAGTAGTCTGCAAGAGAGACCCTTTCGGGTTAGGTTGGGGGAGTGCGGCAGCACTCTGACTCAGAAATCTGGATGTTCATGTCTAAGGCCAAGTGAAGGGAGTGGAAGGCAACCTGAAAGGAGTGTAAGGCAACCTAAAACAAGAATTCCCTCATATTGAACACAGTTTTCAGGATCTAGGGGGGCCTCATTTAAGGTGGCGTCTCAGGATCCAAGACCATGGATGTCTCTCGAAAGTGGGGGTCCAGGGGGCCCTACATGAATTGCAAACAAGAATCTCAGATATGGCGCTTTCTCCATATTATGCCTATGTAATCTCTAAGCGGGACCTCCATCGTCTACTTATAACTTAAACCCATCCCAGAGTCCCTCCAACCACACACTCAAAGAGAACATATAATGAGGAAACTTGAGGAAACTCCATTATTTACTGTATACCCAGAATATGGCAACTTAAACTAAGTTCCTTAACAGCCACCCAGAAAAGCATGGCATTGCAGCCTCCAGTGCTCGCAACTCACAGGTCACCGCCTGGCATCATTTTCTCGGCGGGGCTGAGGTTTGGACTTGTTGTGTTCTACTCAAGCATGGCAATTTCTGAGCATGATCCCTATCTAATTACGGGGGGGGGGGCTTCCAGTATCTCCTTCTCGCTATTACATACATCCCTCTACTTTCTGCGGCATTTGGGGGCTCAAGATGCAAAAAGACATGTAGGCCTCAAATCTTGGTCCACATTACCCTAGGAAGAAATAAGGGTCCGTTTTTCCTAAATATAAGGAAACCCATACCCCAAAAAGTAAAAAGGATCNNAGGATCCCTTACATTGATCCAGAAATGTCATAGAAGTCATCGACTTGGTCACCGTAGCCATGTAACATCTTATCAAACATCCTGGCATTTTCCCTCCATGATCCCTACCCTAACCCCTAAACCCTGCACCCTAAAGCCCAAAACCCTAAGCCCTAAGCATCTAGGAAGTCGATTGGCCCAGGTGAACTGCCCCCAACTTTGGGCTTAGGGATGTTTAAGGTTTAGGGTCTGGGGTTCAGGCTGAGGGTTTAGGGTTCAGGGTTTAGGGTTTAGGGCGGCCGGGTGGGAATTTAGAGTTTAGGGTGCAGGGATTTGGGTTTAGGGTTTGGGGACCAGGGTGCTAGCCCACCAGCCCATAGAGCTGCTGCGCTGCTGCAGACGTTGTAGATACAAAGCCCTGGTTGGTTGGATTTAGTGGTTTAGGGTTTAGGGTTTCGGGGACGAACTCTTTGGAATCTCCATCTCAAACTCCGCGCCTAGAGTCCCCCCAAGCATCGTACCAAATCTGATCTTTCCGATCTTAATCTCAATCCTTCGCCCTGAACCCTAACACTGAAAGTCCTGCAGGAATCAGTCCATGGAACTAGTTTCGGAATTTAGAGTATGGCTGAAATGGCGGATTATTTGAAGGAACCCCA
Source organism: Symbiodinium pilosum (assembly GCA_905231905.1). Lineage (NCBI taxonomy): Eukaryota > Dinophyceae > Suessiales > Symbiodiniaceae > Symbiodinium > Symbiodinium pilosum. Next base: position 7,450 of record CAJNIZ010001830.1, on the reverse strand, counting down.
CTTGGAGCGCCTTCTCGGTTTGCTGGGGCCCCTGGCTACTGACTACAGCTATGCAATACTATTACCACCCACGGGCTCGTATGTAGCTCCTTTTTGGGTCTGGTATGGTTTTCTGGTAAGGGATTATACCATACTACCCAAAAAGGAGCTAGAGCCTCTAGTGCATAGGAGGCTGCAGGATAAGGCCTCGTTATAACTTCGGCTTTGCTACCTAGAAATGGTATTTTCCCACAATAGGGTGACCCCAATATAGACCCCAATATACTATAATCCGTATTATGGGGACCCCCAAAATGGTACCCCTAATTTTGGGAAACCACCAAATAGATCTCCGCATGCCTGTCTTTCGTGGCGCTCCTTGTTGAGATTCTCACCAAGCTCCTTGCCAGGCCACGCAAACAAGGCATACTTCGGGCCCAAACTACCTCAAGTACGGCATGAGGCAAAAGCACGGATAAATATACATGTCTACATATAGTTTTTCCAAAAAATATGAGGATGATGAAGCAGAAAAGTTGGTAGTTGTTGCGGTCTCTCAAGTTCAAGGTTCAGGATTGCGAGAGTCTATGTTGAAGATCTGAGGTTCTGCGATTTGAAGCGGCTCACATACCCGAAGCTCCCAAACCAAACGCCTAAGAAAGCCCGCTACCGTCATCTCAAATGTGAGCCTCAAAAAATGTCACCGGGTGATATTGGAGACCCCCTGAGGCAGAACTAGAAGCCCGAAGCGACGCAAGCCGCAATTTTGAATCCTGACATGCTGTTCATACCCTCAACACCTGCCCACCCCCCTAGAATCCTAGGCCCTGGACAAATACCGAAAAATCCTATGTAAGCTCTAAACTCCCCATGCTCGAAGCGTCAGCCCCTAAAATCCGTACCCCTATACTCTCTAACCCTAAACCCAAAACTCTAAACCCTAAATCCTAAACATGATTATATCATATATGTACATATATGTATATACATACATACATATATGTATGTGGATATGTCACATGGCTTGCTCTTACCCTGAGCCAACTCCCCAAAGACGGGCCTGGATCTGCCGCTCCGACTCCTTGAGCCTGGCCTCCTGGTTTAAGGTTTAAGGCTCAAGGTTCAGGGTCTAGGGTTTAGGGTTTAGGGTTTAGAATTTAGGGTTTAAGATTTTTTTTTGCCACACGTTTTTCCGTCTGCACGGAAAGCCCACATAGGCAGGTGCAAGAGGGTCCCAAAACATTACAGGCGAAGGCCCTTCCGGGTTTAGGATTTAGGGCTTACGGTTTAAGGTTTTGGGTTTAGAGTTTATTGGGCTTACGGTGTCGGGTTTAGGGCCTAAGGTCTCAGGAGAGGCTTATGGGTACTTGGAGGTTCAGTGGGGCCTAGTAAATAGGTCAAGAGTAGGGCTAACTGGGGTTTAGAGGTTTAGGGTTTATATGGCTAATATAGGGCGTATGGGTATACTTGCTAAGTCCCCCTGCCCTATCCGTGCAAATAGGGTACTTGTTAGCCAGAGGGCCCAACAGACCTCAATCAAGGAATGTACCCAAGGTGTTATGTTACCAAGAACATATCATATGGTGTAAGGCAGGCTCCTAGGCTCCTGAATCAAAGAGTATTGGGTCCCCTGATATGAACCAAAGTCCGCCTTGAAGGAGCCTAAATTTGGGTTGAAGTTACGGTTTGTTGTTTTTTGCAAAATCTCCACTACCCCATTTGCAGCCGGCATCGGACTTTTCTTGGAGCTAAACCTTAAACCCTACATGGACACCTTCAACCCTTCCCCTGCAGCCCCAATCAACCTCCGAAAAGCCTTGCATGGAAATTTCGCACAAAGAATAGGGCCATAATTGTGGAATTTTATCGGGATTCTAGGAGGTCCTTCCCAGGAATTTTGGAAAGCATGGGCAGCAGGGGTCGGGGGAGCCTGAAGCCTCAAAGCCCCGAAGCTTCTCAAGCACCCGCGAAGCTTCGAAGCTTTAAAGCCTCAAAGCTTGTCAACCCTAAGAGACCTCAACCTCAAAGCCTCCAAGCCTGAAAATCTCTCTAAAGTACGTTTTGCAGCGATTGTGACACTTGAGATGCTTGAAACGCCTGAGACGCCCGAGACGCCTGAGGCGCGCATGCGGGACATCCTCAAAATTCCTGGTTTTGCTTGCCGAAAAATCGTGCTCCCGCTCGAGACAGTTGGATTTTTTGCCTTTTGTTCATCTTTATATCTTCAAAAAGTGTGCTCCTGTGCGGAGCATTCTCAAAATTTCTTCGATTTATCTTCATCAATTTCTCTCAGAATGACGCTCCCGCGCGGAGCATTCGGGAAATTTTGGATCATTTTTGAATGATTAAGTCGGAGAATACTATACTGACTGACTACTGGTGTACTCCGCTCAAGGTCGTCTTCTTCGTTCAAAATTGCTGTCTTGAGGGGAGTACCATGATAGTCACTCAGTATAGCTTTCGTCGAGTTCGTTGGTCAATTTGCCATGATCCATGCGGTTTTTTCGCTAGCGCAGTGTCGCACAGCTCAAGTTAGTGCTGTAGCTCATCCGATATTCAGACGAAACAGCAATGTGAGACACGCTCATGTACCTTCAAACAAGTGCAGTTAGCAATTCCAACGACAGACCAAGCTATAGCATGCACAGATCCATGCGGTAATGCAAAACACTTCTTGACGGGAGTTCACCTTCGGGGTTCTCATAAATTACACGGATATAACCACCATCCCATACTTCATCTTCGTCCGTAAACCGCTCGCAGCCGCCAGCAAAGTATGCATTCGCTCAGCAAAGCGGAAGCTAACTACACACTGCTCTATCCAAACAAGAGCCGCGTCACATTCAACTAAAGAAGGTCCAGCTGTTACAAACCTGCTGGCGAGGCACCTGCCACCCTTGCGGTCGCATGGTGCTAGCTGCGGCAGCAGCAGCTGTTCCCTGTTGCACAAGCAAGACTACCTCAGATACTGCTGCAACACTCTGGGGTCTCTGCGCGCGAGCCATTTGTGCCAGGCTGCCCCCCCATAGTCGCTGCCATGTCGGCTCGTCCTGATGCCAGGCGCCAGGTCGACATGCATCTTGCAAAAAGAGTCAACCTGCTACAACAGACGCACCTGAGCGACAGTGAAATGTTTCGTGGATGGGCAAACTGGCTTCCAGATGCTCTTTGCCAATAGGTTGCCTCGCAAAGTGCATTTGTCAAAGCTGAACTGACAGTCACCTCGCACGTCAGGCAGCAATCACATACGTTGACAACGTCGAACACGGCGGGCACTGTCTGCTTCAGGCAGAAGCTGATGGACATTTCCTATGTACAGAAGTCTGCAGGACAAGTGCATTCTGAGCAGGGGTAAACTTTGCATGCATCTATTGCTCTGTGCGCACGACAGCCGAGGTGGCTGTCCATGGGCGGAAAGTCAGCAATATTCGGGCTGATCACTCCCTCCTATTTCCCCTACTTGTCCCGCTTAGCTGTCCCCCTACGTGTCCCCTTACTTGTCCCCCCACTTGTCCCTTCAGCCGTCCCCTTACTTGTCCCCCTACTTGTCCCACTACTTGTGCCCTTGATTGGTTGTCCACTTGCCTGTTCCCTTACTCTTTCCCTTACTATCCCCGGATTTGTGCCCTTAGCTGTTCTTCCTAAGTACCCCTTTGGTTAGCGTCCTACTTGTCCATTTATCTGTCGCCCTACCTGTCCCCTTACTTGTCCCCGTACATGTCCTCCTACTTGTCCCCTGCCAATTCCCCTATTATCCTGTTATCGTCCCCTTCCCGTCCCCGTAGTTGTCCCCTTACTTGTACATTTCGTGTCCCCTTACTTGTCCCTCTTCCCTACCCTACTCGTCCAGTTAGTTGTTCCCGTACTTGTTCCTCAAGTTGTACGCTTAACAAGCCCTTTACATGTCCCCTTGTGGTTTCTCTACTCGTCCCCTTACTTGTCACGCTCTTGCTCCCGCAGTTGTTCCCTTGTTTTTTCATCTACGCATCCCGGTAGATTAGCCGTTGGGTGCATGCGCGTTCGTACATTATTTCGACGGCATGTGTAACCAACGCTATATGTAGGACATAATTCACGTATACTACTGATGCGCGACATTTTTCTGTTTATGATGTTCCCCGGGATGAGTTGCACCGCCGCACGCGCTGGCAACCTTTTTGGTTACATGACGCTGCGTGTGTTTGGAGTGCTGAGCGCTGAGCAAAACTGTCATGCAAAAACTGGCTTACAGAGGCCCTAAGCCCGAGAGGGTCCTCAACCTAACGGCGTTTGTTATGCTCTGCACACGGATGCATTTTTACTGCATACCGTCATTGTTGAGGGAAAACTTGTACTCACGCCACGCCCAACGTTTAGCAGTCCAGTTCAGCTGCTCCGGCTGCTTGGTGGTAGACTTCTCGTGCTTGCGTTTGTGAATTTGCCGTTCCGCCTCCCTCGCCTTTGCGGCTATCACAGCTGCATGCCGCTCGCTAGCCCGTCACGCTTCGTCGACGAGCTCGCCGGTGGCATGCAGCCTCTGCATCTTCATCTTCTCCACCTCCAGACTCAAACGAAGGGCGTCTACGTCTGTAGTCGCGTGAACCTCCTTCTTGTCAGGAACGGGGTCGGATTTGTTAGAAGGTGTTGACGCAGAGCACTTGCAGCGGTCCTTTCCCCGTTGCAAGCACGCCGGCATTTCTTCCTAGCCAGCGCTAGGACGTGTAGGGGCTGGAGCCTGCTGAACTCGCTGCAGAAACGCAAATGTAGCACACCTGTATGGAGCATACTCCGTTTAAGGCACTTATAACTTTCAAGGATGGGTTACCCAGCTCCGCGAACTGCACGTGGGAATGATACTCAAAGAAGAGGCAACGCCATGTTATAACCAAGGGTAGGAAATATCGATAGCGACGCAGCACTGTGGATTCAGCGCTCCCTCATCGCGTGCCCGCATACATATCCTGGCACCCAGGACTAGTGAACATATATATGTATGTGTATATAGTTATACATATATACATGCTTTATAGAAGACGCACCACCGGCCCAGAACTACATCACCTGACGGCAATGAATCAACCCCGCGATACCTCCAACTCAGACCTTTCTCTTCTTCTATGAAGAAGCTATGTCTTTACCGCCTTGAAGCTTTTCTGAAACCTGTCCATCCTATTCCTGTAGATTGGGATGCATGCGTGGTTCCTCAGGGTCTGTAATTCGCACATATAGAAAACACTAAGAACAAGCAAAAATATTCGCCCGGCGCAGTAATGTAAAAATGGGCCTGTAATTTGTAATGCGTCCCGTTCTGTAAAACTAAGTCAGAACTCCTCACCAGCTTGCACTAATTGGGCAAACCCTGGACTCATGTCATCGATCCCTGGACTGATGGCGCGAAGCTTGGATTAATGGGGCGCTTATCAAAATTGAATCAGAACTCCTCACCAGCTTGGATTAATGAGGGTGGGTCGAAACCATGGACTCATGGGAGACTATAAAAGTGATTCAGAACTCCTCACAAGCTTGGACCAATGGAGGCAACCCTGGACTAATGGGAACGAGCTGTGGACGGATGAGCGAAGGACGAATGGGAATGATCCCTGGACTGGTGGGGCGAAGCTTGGACTAAAGGGGCGACTCTAAGACTAAATCAGAACTCCTCACCAGCTTGCACTGATGGGGCACACCCTGGACTAGTGAGTCGCTGGAGATGTCCGTGACGCTTGAGACGCTCGACCTCCGCCTAAAGCCTGAGACACTTTGCGGCTTTGCAGCTTTGCTTGTGATTTGCAGCTTTAGCGCTTTGCGGCTTCGCGGCTGCACATGCATGGCATGGTACCCCTAACCCCCGTGCAATCTATATGTGGCTAAGTCACACATCCTAGATGTAAAACCTAAAACACTTTCTCAACCCTCACACATCAACCCCGACAATTTCCTTAACCCCCGCTCCCCAAGACAATACTAGTACGAAACAATTGGCGGAAAGTGCGCCCCTATGTGTGAAGTTTTCCCGTAAACCCCTACACTCCCCACCCTAAGCTCTAACCTCTAAACCCAACACCCTACAGCCTAAACCCCTAAACCCTAAATCCGCCACAAAACGAAACCTACGACCCTAAACCTTAAACCCTAAACCCTAAACCCTAAACCATTCTTAGAGGTTGCCTGTCCAATGAGACGGCGCTCCGCGTCAGCTCGGCTCATGACCTCCCCAGGAACTTCAGGGCTTGCGACCAGACTTGGAGGGTAAGGGGTACTTAGCAAGTAGGTTAGGGTTTAGGGTTTAGGGTCAGGGGGAAATAGTAAGTAGGTTAGTAACTCGGATAAGTAGGGGTATCATATGGGTCATAAGGATTATTAACCTACTCACTATGTCCCCCTGACCCTCCAAGTACGAAAATAGTAACACTTCATGATGATAGAACTAGGAATTTCAGTGCTAGTTGCCATAGTAAGAATAATGAGCTGAAGCTCCAGGATTTAGGGCTTCATAAAATTGATACTTACCGAAACGATAATCACAACAATGGGGATCAAGGGTGTCCGCATGAAGACTACACTTAGTCTACCTGCTGCTTAATCGAGAATGGACCCGGAATCCAAAAGCTAGACCACCAAAACGACGCGAACCATAAACAACTTAATCCTCAACTGTTAGTACTAAACCATTGGGGGAAAAAGTTTCCCCATTTGTTTAGTACTTTCAAACAGGTAAAATGCACCATGCACCCCGCCTTCTTCTGAGACTTCATGGCATCCTGACGGCATGCACAGAAGGGGCTTGAAGCAATTTAGGGTTTAAGGATTTGGGTTTTGGGTTTAAAGTTTGGGGTACCAGTAGAGAGTGGGGAGTTCCTCAAACTACTCATAAAATCTACAAACTCTGTACAAGCCCTGGATATCCTAGGGATTTGGGAGATCCTCAAATTACTGATATCAAATCTTGACACTCTACAAAATCTGTAGAAGACCTAGGTATCCTGCTGATTTCCAGGTTGAAAAAAGGACAAGCAATTGCTTTTGACGCCAGATTCGAATACTTTGAATTTCCTGCCGAAATTTCATAAAGGGTGTAATTTTGAAAGACCTCCATATACAACATTCAGGTCGCACTTGAAGGAGTCGAAGACGACGTCTAAACGCAAAAACCCTAAGTAGGCTTTCAGGCCGGAAGGGGCTTATGGTTAAGGGTTTAGGGTGTAGGGTTTAGAGTTTGGGTTTCAGGCTGGACCAGAACCCAACACTCAAAGGCACAAGCAAGGCGGCTTCTGGGCAGCTTAAGACCCCTTATTCAAGGCATGTTATACCTTACATCCGGGAAACCGCACCATTCGGGCTTTATTCTAAAATTAAGACGCACTGGGCCCCAAGCCGTAAACCAGTAATCCCCAAACCCTTCAACCCTAAACCCATTAACCATAACCCTAAATCCTACACCCTAAACTCCTAAACACTGAACCGATTAACCCTAAACCCCCCAGCCCTAAAC
>CAJNIZ010001829.1:15716-26242 GCA_905231905.1 Symbiodinium pilosum | reverse complement strand
GGGGGGTTACCATATATATGTATATGTGTGTGTATGTTTACACGGATTGTAGAGACACACTTTCTAGAAACATCCCCACCTCGTGTAGCTGTAGCCAACATGGTAGCCCTATCAAGACTGCCACCAGATCTGCTCAGCACTCATTACAACAATCCCGACAACAGGCGAACTTGCACTTTTGGCCCGAAACCGTTCTCGCAAACGCTTTCGCCCGCATCGTGCGTGACCTGCTGCGTTTGCAATCGCAACGAACAAGAACTATAGGAGCTTGAGTCGCAATTTGAAATGCCATTGCTGGGGTACCAGGTACTACTGCAAAGAAGTGGAAAGGAGAAGATTACTGGAGGACATAGGACTGAGTGTACATGATATATGTGTTTCGTGTTTACCGGCTTACACGTTGGACTTTCAAAGCAATTGCTGTCGGTTTGATGGACATTATGAATCACTTGACTTGCACCAGCGACCCCGGGGCTCTTAAAGGGCTAAAGGAACTAATCGCAGTGCAAGGACGACGTCTTGCACCACGTAGGGACCCTAAAGCTCTGTAAGCCCCACGCCTTTTGCATTCATGTTCGTGTAAGACTTCTTCCATCAACAATTCCTCTTACGAGCCTTCCAACAGCTTCTCAATCAGTAGCTGCAGGTTTTCAAAACAAACAGGGCTCTTTTGGTGGTCCCCATGAAATTGGGGCACCCCTACTTATATGTAGTGCTGGCACCCTGGGTCGTCGCGAGCACCTGCAAAGCCAATCCAATCGAACAAAAACAGTTGTCAGGAAAGGGCTCCGGGCAGGTTTTGGACTGCAATGGGTGCGGTTCGTACCGGTTTGAAACCGTTGTATTGTAAAGTCAAAAACAAATACTCACTGTTTCATGTACTCTATGAAAAAGGAAAAAACACGCAAACTGAAATTGGAACGATACATATTATGCTGTTAAAAGTGCTCCAGCCTCAGTGAAATTCGAAATTTGATACCCAACAAACAAAACGCTGCGTCAGAAATATGGATCCGTATCGCGATCCATGATAGCTGGAATCCTCGCATTACTATTGAAAAAAATAACTTAGATTCTTTGTAGGCACCCAAACAATAAACACATGTTTTGGTATCAATGTTCTAGCATCTGTGAGGCGGGCACAAACACAACAATATTCGCCATAACTCATGTTGACCACGATAATGCTAGGTGGGCTCGGGGTACGGGAAATATGTCGCATCGTATTTGCCCAAATTGATAAAATCGACTGACCACAAAGCTGGGAACCTCCTAGGGATCCGGCAGGGAAACATGCCCAAAAGGTTCACGACCAAGCTACTGCATGAGCAGCTAGGAGCATGAGTTACTTGCAAATTTCACCAGCATGAGGCTCAGAAAAAGCAAGACCATTGAAACCATGACGTGGGACAAAGCCCGTGACTTTGTGGGACCGTGACAACAACATCCACAATGCGCAAGCGCTTTACCTGCCGGTGAGTACGCGCATGCACATGACACCTTGACACATCGAGAACAAAGGCGGATATTACTGTATGTTTCATGTGTATCGTTGCTGTTGCTGCGCGGTTTTTTAGCATGACATGCACGAGAAGGATGAGAAGGTACCAGTACCAGCACTCGTGCTACGCATCGCGTTCCCATTTGGTCACAATGCTGTCGCACACTCCAGCCATAATCGCGATAACCTTAGACGGAAGGGATGCTCAGTGCTCAGGGGGAACTGTACATCCCATAACACACATGTTTTTCATCTTGGGCAGCTGGAAGCCTTAGGAACCGCATGCGCTTGAGCTCGAACATTCTTTTTTAGCCGACAAGCAGGATCCGGGGAACCGCACGCGCTAGGCCAGCAAGCATGCTCGCGGAACAGCGCGTGCTACAAAACGAGCGCATTTCGTTCTTACCAACATGGATGCTCGGGGAGCCGTATCTGCCATGACACGCATGGGCTGCGTGCGCAGAAGTATCATTGTCTTGGCTTACATGGATGCCCAGGAAGCTGTCTGCGCTAGGATGTAGATGGAAGGCATTATCTTCGCCAACATGGATGTTTGCACTCCATGGCGCTTACCTGGCAAGACCACTAGCACCACTACCGCCGCCGCCCTCCTCACCACCACCACCACTACTCTTGCGACGACGATACGACGACGACTACCAGTACTATGATGATGATGCTGCTACTGCTGCTGCTGCTGCTAGCAAAGGCCAATCTGACTTCAGGATGCGCGAGACAACCATGCTGGTCAGGAACGGGGATTTTATCTGGATGATTATCAGAAACCAGAAACTTTTTTGTTGCCGCTGACTTGGACCAAGTAAGGAGTTCAAAGGTTTGCCATGACCCCAAGCCCCAACAGAAAGTCCCTTAATGGCTTGCGAGGGTCCTTCTGGGCGGCAGGTTCAAGCGGAATCCATGATTTTTTCCATTGGCAGGTTGGATTAATGGGGTCAGTCTAGACTTTCATTCCTCTTCTTGCACGAAATGCATGTGATTCAGTCATGGTTTGACAGGCTTCTGCATCGTGAGGGGAACATTTAGTGTCTCGGGTTTGTGTTTACGGTAAGAGGAAGACACATGACGCTTCTTCAGACCCCAAACCCTATCCCCACTCACGCCTCAACCCGTGCATGTGTAAAACCATCCTCAGGCTGCAAGACAGGCCGATAGGAGCAGGCTTAGGCGGCTTAGGGTTCTGTGTTTTCTGCCCTTTTTTTCGGGTGTAGGGTTTATTGCTGAAGGTTTACCCTACGGCTCTTGGACCCCCAAAATGGGATCCCAAACTTTAGCCCCCAATGCGCAAACCTTCTCCCAGCAAGGCCGACATAGTCCTAGGAGCCTTAGTTCCACTGGAATTTGGGAGTTTAGCATTTCAGGGTGTAGGTTTCAGGAATTTTTGCAATAAGGAAAACCCCTCATAAACTCTCAAATCCTTAAGTCCCTAAACCCTAAACTCTCAACCCCACAGCCCTCAACCAGTAAAACCTTAACTCTTCCTTTCTACCGTATGAGGGCCCAAAGCATTCATATGGGCTTAGGGTCTAGGGTTCAGGGTTTATGGTTTAGGGTTTAGGGTTTGTGAGGTAAGCCGATGGCATTGGGGGCTTCTCTGTGAAGCTGTTGTGCTAACTTTAGGAGAATGTTCTGTCGCACGCCTCAACCCGCAAACCCGAAATTCCAAACCCTGAACCCTATACCCCAGGTACTTATAAACCCCTAAACCCTAAGCCGCTGCAATCTATGCACACCCTAAAATGTTTTTGCATTGCCTTTTCCTAGGATCCGCAGCAGCCTAGCCCCAAAAAGGTTTAGGGTTTAGGGTTTAAGGTTTAGGGTTTATGGTTTAGGGTGAGCAGAGCTTGTGTCTATAAAGAACTTCGGACCAGAAAAAAAAAGAAAAAGTGATGACTCAGCCCTACCCGAAACCCTTTCCTTAAGTTCCCATTGGGTGAAACACGTAGTGTGATGTTCTTGCGAAGACAAAACCACAACACAATGGATAAAGCCATCGTACTCCATACTTGGGACTGCAGAAAAACCAGCTGAAGTATTCTTCCAAGGCAAACCCCCAAACCCCAAACCCTAAACCCTAAACCCAAAGCCACACCTAAATAAACATGTATGGGAGGACTGCCCGCCTTCCCTCAACTGTACCTGACCTAGCTACGTTACACTATTTTCTGGTGAGGCCTCGTGTCACCAGAGCTACCCAAACTTAAGGTTTTGTTGCAATTGATGAACTAAGTCCTGCACAACTCTGGTCTGGGTTTAGGGTTTAGGGTTCGGTTTTGGGTTTAAGGTTCGCGCTTTGAGGTTTAGGATATACCTGGACCCTGAAAGTACGTAGAATAATGTCCTTTATGGCTCTTATGAGGGGTTTAGGGCTATTATTTCACATACTCTTGGGGTTTAGGTACCGGCATAGCTCTAAGGCTCTGAGCAATCAGGGAATGCACGGATCTGTTCCATGATCTGTATACCCTAAACCCTAAGCCTTAAACGTAGGGAGAAAGAGACTACAGGTGGCGTAGGATGTTCCCCTGAACCCTGAAGCCCTGACCAAAAAAGCCATTTCGGGTTTAAGGGTTTAGGGTTTAAGAGTTTAGGGGTTTTAGGGTTTTTTGGGTTTTAGGGTTTAGGGGTTTAGGGTTTAGGGGTTTAGGGTTTAGGGCCAAAAAAGCCAACCCAAGATCACGCGTCCAACTGCATGTACAGGACAAAGCATCATCCTAGTTCTCGAGACCAAGACCCTAAATCCTGAACTTGAGGCCGTCTTAACTCCTTAAGCCCTGAGCTAATGCTGGACCCTGAAAATTGGATTAGCACCTTAAGCCCTAAACTCTACACCCCAAATCCTAGATCCGAGATCCTAAATCCTGAGCCCTTCCTCATGGACCCTATCAGCCCCACCAGCATGCCGTCGCAGAAGTCGCAAAGCTCCATCTGGCGGCGCAGGCCTTCAAGCACCTGCGTTGCTTAGGGTTTTGGGCTTAGGGTTACTTTAAAGGTGCAGGGCGCTTAGTAATTGGGTTCGAAATGGGACTATCAGCAAGGCACCCCCAATTGGAGGACTTGCAATAGCAGCTATGAACTTACTAGGTGCTCTGAGCCTTCTAATAGGGTTTGGGGGTCCCAGCTTGGGCCATAGTGTCTCGGGTTTATAGTCCCTCACTAGATAGCATACGGGGTATATAGGGATCTTAGTATAATATAACATACCCAAAGCCGTCCTCTATCTACTTAAGGGGGACTACAGGGTTTAGGATTTTCGGACTTGATTTTAGGGCTTAATTGTGAGGCTTCGGGTTCCTTCTCATACTCAAAACCCATAATATGAGCCCTAAGCCCTGTCCCATGCATTGAGAACCCTGACCCAGACATACTGAAAAGAAATTTAAGCCAGCCTAAACCCAGGACCCTCCAACGAAAACCCTAAAACGTTAAGTGTGTAGGATTTAGGGTTTATAGTTGTGAGTTTAGGGTCCGAGTCCTAGAGGAAGCCAGTGAGCTCCAAAAACCCCGAAACCCTAAACCCTATAACCCTTACCTAAACCCCAAAAGTATGTAAAATGATAGCCCTACACCCTCATAGCAGCCATAAAAGGCCATTATTCTACATACTTTTGGGGGTCCAGGAACCCTAAACCCTAATATAGTAGCTTCCATTTTCTTTTCCATTATCCCTACATAACCCCTATATAACCTCATTGGTGTACATACTTTTGGGGTCCAGCTAAACCCTAAACCCTAAAGCCCGAAATCCTAAGCCCTGAACCCTAAATAGTAGTTTCCATTTTATTTTCCATTATCCCAATATAAACCCCAATATCCCAAAATCCCTCATCATTTAGGGTGAACCTGGCCCCTAAACCCTAAACCCCCTAAACCCTAAACCCTAAACCCTAGATCCAAACCCCAAGGATCCCACGGAGATGGCACGTTCCCGAACCTCGTTCGCCAACTTGTGATCCCCGTTGCCGTGGTACCAATCCTTAGGGTTTAGGGTTTAGGGTTTAGGTCCTGAGCCGCCCCTTAGGAGGCCCCTGGCTGGGAGGTTTTTTGGGAGGCTCCTGGGGGGCACCTGGAAGGCCCGCCTGCGGCGGTATTCTTTTTTTTGTGAGAAATTTGGAGGCCGCTTCGATGGACCAGTACTGCCCGAAGAGAGCTGTTCCAGGTACCTGGCCTCTTGTGGGTGCTACAGTACCCCTGGCTGTGGGAAGGCAGGCGAGCGTGCTGGATCGACCTGCGCCATCGATGTCGAGGGGCATAAGCGCCGCCCACCATCGAAGGTGGGCGGCCTATGCCACGAGTTTAGGGTTTAGGGTCTAGGGTTTAGGGTACCCTTTTGGGGTCTCCATAATAAGGACTATAGTATTTTGGGATTTACATTGGGGTCCATTTTGGGAAACTACCTTTTCAAGGCAACATGGTTCAACTGTTAAAGCTACCGCTTTGGCTCATTGCTTCAGATTCTCGGTTTTAGCAACCTAAATGCTAGTATGTTATTGACCCTATTGACTTTCGAAGACCCTAAGACAAGAACAGCCAAGATGATGGGCCCGCCGAAGACAAACATCCTGAAAAAAGTGGGGGAGAGGTGGACGGGCAGAATGTGGCTCCTGATTCGGTTGCGCTTGAGTCGGCATTTTTTTCTTGAATCAGATACCCCTGAGCCATATACCCGCTAACCCCCCATTGCCCTACATCCTGAAGCCTGCACCCGGAGCGCCCACTCAGCCGAAAGCTCCAAAACCTGTAACCTGAAATCCTCCACCCTACTGTCAGCGCAAGGAACACTTCAGCTGGGGCTGGCCCATAGCTATCCCAGTTTAGGGCTTGGGGTTTAGACTGGAAACCAACAACTAAACACCACATATTCAATCACCAGTACCCCTAAGGCAAGCTTTGCACCTTCACTGAAACAAGAAAGATCTACATGAGCCATTGTCTAAACTCCTAGTATCCCCCTCAATAACCCCTATAATAGTCCCATATATAATCCCCTATAAACCCCTTTTATAAGGAGTTTAGACTATGCCCCACATTACCAACCCTCAGCCCCCAAACCAAATTCCTTACACACTCAACTCTAGACTCTTGGCAAGGAAGGCCCAACCATCTTCCCACCATGGCATCCCTTTTCGGGCTGCGACCCCGAACCCGAACTGAAGCCGGGGCTATCCAGGTACCTCATGATGGGCTCACCTACTCAATTATTGGGTGCTTGATAAGCACATACACTAAACTCTGAACCCCAAACCCCAAATGCCAAACCTTTCACCACCAAACCCTAGTGAGAGGAGGATACCCCCAACCCAACATCCACAATCGGCCGTGCAGAAAACCTTTGATAGCCACTGGGTCCTCACCCTGAAAATGAGCTGGTCAAATCCCAGACCCTAAACCTTAAACTCTACCTAAACCCCAAAAGTAGGTAAAATAATTGCCCAATACCTTCAAAAATAGCCCAAGCGGCCATTATTCTACATACTGTTGGGGTCCAGGTACACCCTGAACCTTGAACCCTGAGCCCTAAATACAACACCCCCAATGCAAGATCCTAAATTCAAGCAAATCACAAAACCCTCACAAAATTCAGGACGTGAACTTCGTGCATCTTCTGAAAAAAACACAACAACCCTCGGCTTGCTGCATCTTAAGTCTAAAGCAGTAAACCCTAACCCCTTATGCCAGTTACTAATCCCTAAACCCTATAAACCCTAATCTCTAAACCCTAGACTCTAAACGCCTTAGCCCTAATCCCTAAACCCTAATTCCTAAACCCCCATCCCTAAATCCTACATTCAGGTCTCTGCGTCCCAGGGTCTCCTTGCTCTGGATCTGAGCCCAGCAGGATCGAGGTCGGCGCAAATGCGGGGACCTCTCCCCAAGGCTGGGTTGACTGGTTTAGGGATTTAAGGGTTTGGGGCTTCAGATTTAAGAGCTTGGGGTTTAGGATTTGGGGTTTAGGATTTAAGGGTTGTGGCTTAGGATTTAAGGGTTTGCGGCTTGGGATTTAAGGGTTTGCGGCTTAGAATTTAAGGGTTTTTGGTTTAGGATTTAAGGGTTTGGGGTCTAGGATTTGAGTTTGGGGTTTCAGGGCTTAAGTTTTAAGTTTTGGGGTTTGGGGTTTAGGATTTGGGGTTGAGGGCTTAAGGTTCAGCATCTCAAGTCCAAGCATTCGCTTGCGAAGCAGCTTTATCCAACAATGGGAAACGCCCAACCACCCATTGGGTTCCACATCATTGAGAAACTGATACAACTTAAACTCTAAACCCTGAACCCAAAACCTTGAACATGAACTCGAAGCCCTGAACCCTTAAGCTATCTTCTTGCTGCGCTGTAGTTCTTCAACCCTAAACCATGCCAAAGCGCCCATTCAGCCTTGAACCCTAGGCTTCCAGCCTTGGGCCCTGAGGGTCCATCAGCCCCAAACGCAAAACCAGACACCATAAAACACTAAACCCCTAAAACCTCAAAACCTCAAGACCCTGAACCCTGAAACCCTGAAATGCGTAAAGCCCTGAAGCCCTAAAGCACTAAACCCTAAAACCCGAAAATCCCTAAAGCCCTAAACCCTAAATTCCAAATCCCTAAACCCCTTCAACCCTAAAGCCCTAGAATCCTAAAATCCATATACCCCTACAGCCCTAAAATCCTCAAACCCTAAACACGCGCATGAGCTGAGCAACAACTTTGGGACGGATGTTAGCTCCAGAAAGCGTGAGTGTGGAAACAATGCGTTTTGCATCGACAGCTTGATCAAAGTTCGTCGACCAGCCACTCAAGTCGGCATTCTTCGTTCGTCGCTTAGGGGGTTTAGGGTCTAGGGTTTAAGGGTTAGGGTTTAGGGTTGTAGCGTTGTCGGCAGATCTTGCTTCGAATGCCTGCATCTCTGAACCGTCATAAGACGCTGAGGTCTCAGGAAGCCGCCTGCAAACCATGCTTGTAGAGTCAGTAACAGCAGTGGTGACTCCGCGGATAGACGCATATTCTTATAGATTCCTAAGAAGGGTGATAGGCATTAATTAAGGCAGCCTATTATTCCAGGGTTCCCAACCACTCGGGCTGGAGACAGGCCGGCTACCCGAAACTCCCCTCCACCCAACTTAACAACCTGCAACTAGTACGATGGATGAGGTTTTCTTTGCGCCGAACACTGACCCCTTGCATAACGTTGTAGTCTGTAGCTGCTCTAAGGACAGAATACTAGCACAGGGCTGTAGAAGAGGCGTGCAATTTCCTTATTGGATAGAAGTCGTCTCTAAACAATTCTACCCGGAAATATGGCATGACCACTCCTTCCAAGTAGCTTACCCCAACTACTTTGGACCACAGTTTAAATACGTGGATCTTGCCCGGAAACTGCGGACAGAAAAAGAGCAGGCGTCAAAGCGCGCAAGCACAGAGCGCGCATGACCCAAGCAAAAACACGCGCATGCAATGGGCTGGAACTCTGCTGGCCTCAGCAGCAGAGCCCACCTGGCAGCGCGAGCAAGTTTAGGGTTTTAGGGGTGTAGGGGTGTAGGGCTTTAGGGCTTTAGTGTTTTATATGGTTTCAGCGTTTTTGGGTTTTAGAGTTTCAGGGCTTTAGTGTTTTAGTGTTTTAGGGTTGAGGGTTTTGGGTTTTAGGGTTTAGGGGTTAAGGTTTTAGGGCTTCAGCGTTTTAGGCTTTCAGGGTTTTAGGGTTTGGGTCTTGGGTTTAGGTTGCCGAATTAATGACCAACCTCACTTTGAGGTCTTCTTGGGCTACCTCTACATGAGAATGATATAAAAGCACTGGAACCATAATACGGGTCATTACCTAGGCCTTTACAGAAGCCGCACTAAGCCAACAAAAAGTTCATCGGTTCATAGCATAATCAAAATCTGATGGTTTAGGGTCATAGGATGGGGGTTTAGGGTTTGGGGTTTAGGGTGTGCCCCAGTAACCCTTGTTTCATTGCTTAATCCTCGCAAATAGATAGGCTGGAGGCCTGTGCTACGGTTTTCAGAAGTCAAAATCCGAAATAATCACCTAGTACTTGGTAAAGGGATATGTGGTCCTTCCAATTGGATTTCGAGGCTAAGGTACACAAGGAGAAGCAAGAGAACAAGACATTGGAAAATAGAATGGAAACTGGAACTATGTCGGGGCTCATGGGCGTGTGCATTGTAATGGCCTGAATGGTTATCAACATCTTTTTTGAGGTCTTCGAAGTACGCCATACAGAATAATACATAAGGAATAATACATAAGTTCTAGGACCATGATAACAAAGAATAATCAGGGTTTGTGGTCCTGTTCTCAAAGATCGCAGCTGACCTCAAGTGACTCCTTTCGGTGGAACCTCTAAGAAACTTTCATGGTGAGGGGGCTCGAGGTCTTTGCAGGCGCGCGGCCCGGCCAGTGAGTTGAAAAGGTTAGGTGTTTGGGGTTTAGGCTTGTGCAGCGTCGTGGAGAAGGCTAGACCAAACTCACAACCAATACCCTGAAGTCCTTAAACTTTACGCTCATTTAAAGAGCTTAGACTTAGACTTTCGCTCATGTGCCACTAAGGTTCATCACAAAGGCCCTGACTGACCATGTGAACCCTACACCCAGGCGCCCAGGGTCTGCCATATGAGCCCATTTTAACAATGGAGAATCAAATGGAAAAGAACATGAAAAATTAAATGGAAACTGCTATATAGGGTTATGTGGGGGACTATAGGGGTTATAGTCTAAACTCCTAGTATCCCCCTGAATATCTCCTATAATAGTCCCCTATTTAATTAACAGAAAGTAACACATCACGGGCCCCATATTTACAGCACTCCTGGTTTGAGCTGCTTTGGTAAAGTGAAGCACTCCTCATTTGATTACCATCATATGCTGCATACTATATATATGCATATGGATCATAAAATTTGCATTAAATAGGCCATAATGCATAACGGAATATTGGTAGGAATTGTTTTCATATATTTAAAACGTGAGACTAGGATTGAATAATATGGTTGTGAGGGCGATGGACGAAAAGGCCAGAGGGCCGGGGGGGGG